>CAUYQV010061847.1:0-21936 GCA_963574575.1 Galagoides demidoff
TGGTGGGCGCCTGTGGTCCCAGCTACTTGGGAGGCGGAGGCAGGAGACTCGCTTGAGCCCAGGAGTTGGAGGTTGCTATGAGCTGTGATGCCATGGCACTCTACCCAGAGGGATAGCTTGAGGTTCCGTCTCAAAAAAAAAAAAAAAAAAACTGGGCGAGACAGCTGATGGCTGTGCCCTGGACTGTCTGGCTCTTATGGGGTCACATGCCCCTCTCCGAAACTATGGCTGGGTCAGAGGCATGTAATATCACACCCACTCCCTGAAGGCAGGGATAAAGTCAGTTTCATCCAAAGAACAGTGATAGAGTGAGGGGAGAAGGTGGTTTCCCAGATGAAAATTAGGTGAATGGAATCTTTTCTTAAGGCTTGAAGATTCTAATGGATCTAAGATTTATCCAGGCTTCCAGCCTCTCTGAACTCAAATCTGGGTTTGCCATAGGCTGAACCACTGATACATTTCTGTCTTGTTATGCCTAACTTTTGTTTTTCTTGGTAGATGTCAAAGCAAAGCCAAATGTAAAGATTTGGGGGGGCGGGGCTGGATTCGAACCCCCCCCCACCTCCGGTATATGTAGCCGGCACCCTACTCCTTTGAGCCATAGGCACCGTCCAAAGCCAAATGTAAAGAAGGTAGGATGAATCTCATTCTGGAAAATACTAAGAGTAATCATCCCCCAGATAAATCCAGAATGTCTTTCTCTCCTAGCTCAAGCATATCATCACCTTCTACTGTGTCGATTGAGCCTGGGGCCTTGTCACAGGCCACAGATGTGGGAAGTGTCCTGTCACCTCTCTGTACCCCACTCAGCAAGCCACCACACCAGTGCTGTCTGAGAATAGACCAGGAACAAATTCTGTGCTTTTTTGGTCATTTTATACCCTTATCTCACCTCTCCTTCTCCCTCTCAAACTTGATTCTCAATGCTTGTGACTGTGTGTTCAAAGGAGGGATGAGGTAATGGGTTAGAATGAACTGTATCACTTAACTGATTTTCCAGGACACAGGGAGAATCGGTGCTGAAGGCTCTTTTAGCTTTGTTGAAGAATGGCAAAATTACAAAAGCAGACATATCCGGAGCCATCCCAAGAGCAGAGGTACTGTGCTGAGCACTAAGTTCATTGTTCTTTTAATCCTTACAACAACCTGAGGAGCAGATAATCTTATCCACATTTTATATGTGAGAAAACTGGTTCAGAGAAGTTAGAGAAGGTCACACAGCTAGTCTGAAGGAGAGCGGGCTTTCTGTAACTTGGGAACATCTGAAAACTAGCTGCTTCTCTGCTTCTAACAAATCTGGTTGTCATCTGCAGGCTCTCCCTGCTTCAGCTATGTCCTTGAAACCCTCTGGCTTCCAGTGGAAGGGGAAGCAGTGAGGAGCTGCTGACCTGAATCTGCAAAGCTGAAGGTCTGACGACCGAATTAATCACACCGGCTTTTTTTTTTTTTGGCCGGGGCTGGGTTTGAACCCGCCACCTCCGGCATAGGGCGCTGGCGCCCTACTCCTCTGAGCCACAGGCACCGCCCCATGAAGGTCGTGCAGGCTGACACCCACCTGCTGTGTGTGGGTGCAGATGGATCTGTCTGGCCAGCACCAGTGCTGGTGGCAGTCTTTGTTGTTGTTTTTAATGAATTGAATGCCTTTTATGGGGTGTCTACTCTCCAATTCATATTTGCTTTTTTTTTTTCTTAATAGCCCTGACAGCTCTATCCACCTTACTTCACATCTGTATGTTAGCTGTCTGGCTCTGAAAGGCATTTGCCTTTATATCTCTGAAAGAACTAGCAGGTTGTCAGCCTTCCTCTCCCGCTGTGGTGTCAGGAGGTCTGAATAAAAAACAGGAAGAATACATTTGCTCATGTAACCAATGTGTGATTGCCTGAGGAACTGTAAACTTAAATTTCATTATAGATCAATGAGGCTTTTAGGGGTGGACCTAACCATGAAGGTGTATTATTATTTCCATCTAACTTGACCCTCACATCACCCCTATCAAGTATACAATTCTGTCATTCCCATTTACGGATGAGAAAACTAAGGCCCACAGGGGTGCTGTGACTGGCCCACAGTAATGGAAATCAGATCCCAATCTCTCACTCTTAGGCACTATTCACTGCCTATGTTCTCAATCCCCCCCACACGCTAGGATCACCTGGGGCGCTTTTTAAGCAATATCTTATTCAAACCAAAACCAATTAAATCTGCATCTCTGGGTGGTAGGGCTCAGGCTTCAGTGGATTTGTTCTTTTTGTTGTTTTTTTAGTGTTCCTGATGATTAAGATGTGATGAGAATGATTCACTGTAATAGTCCCCCTGTATCTATGGGGTACACAATCTAAGACCCCCAGGGGACGCCTGAAACCATGGAGGTGATTCTTCCTATATGTACATAGCTATGATAGAGTTTGACTGATAAATTAGGCACAGTAAGAGATTAGCAACATTAATGATAAAATAGAACACTGATAACAATATGCCAGTATTATAACTCTTGCACTTTGGGGACATTATTAAGTAAAATAAGGGTTACTTGAACATAAGCACGGTGATACCACAATACTTGATCTCATATTTACGAGGGCTGCTAAGCAACCAAAGGGCAGGTAGCATCTATGGCGTAGATACTCTGGATGAAAAGATGGTTCACATTCTTGGCAAGATGGAGCTGAATGGCCAAGATCTCATCATGCTGCTCAGAACGGTGGGTAACTTAAAACTTATCAGTTGTTTATTTCAGGAATTTGCAATTTAATATTTTTGGACCTTGGTTGACAGCAGATAACTGAAACACAAAATTCACACTTTAAGTGGGTCCTTTGTTAAGGAGGTGAGTGATGCTTACTTCCAATGATCAGCCAGTGGATGACTTGGGGCAGTTAAGTGTGTGTTTTCACAGCTACATAAATGGTGTGATGACCTTAAGTAGCACTGAGTAATGGTTAATGGCTTAATGGTTGTAGTCAGTTTCTGTAGACAGAGGACTTAAGTTTGAATCAGTGACCCTCTGTTGGTTGTACAACTTTGGGCATAGTATGTTATTTAACCCCTTTGAGCCTCAGTTTGTTCATCTCCAAAGAGGAGATAATAATTGATGCTACCTTGGAGGTTGTTTGAGGAGGCAAGCGAGAGCATGCAAGCACTGGGCTCTGCACAAAATCTGGCACACTGTAAGCAATTTATTGTTGCCAGCTTGATGGTAATTAGTACACCTCCAAAAGCATACACCACATACTATGAAAGCCAAATTCATATTCTGAAAGGGTTTCTGCCTCCTCACTTCTGATCACTAAGTGTTTAGGATTAATTAGCTTCTTTACTTGAAAATTGAATTCATTTGCCTTACTGGTTTTGCATCAAGGGTAATTGTCCCAGAAGGAGCCCAATTACTATGTTGGTAAGTCTGCAAAATAGTCATCGGGGCTGTGGTGTGGACCAGGCAAATACAAAAGGAGCTCTAAGGGCTGTGACCCTGTAGGTGGTAGGGCCCAGGGAGGGGAACTTGTAAGGGAAAGGTCCAGAGGCTGAGGAGGAGGTTCAGAACAGAATGGGTGACCAGAAGCCAATTTTAGGATCTGGGAGGAAGTTGGAAGGTTCACAAGGATCTAAGCACAAACTTTCCCCTCTCCTTTGGGCTTTTTGTTTATACTGTGCCACCCAACAACTCTGCTTTCCATTTACCTGAATGTTCATCCTTTCAATCCCCATTCAAATCTTGCCTATTCTTTGGCCTTTTGGACCTATCTAGATAAGGTTAACACAAGTATTTGGCTCTTTTTATCTTTTAAGAGAGGGTCTCACTTTGTCACCCGAGCTGGAGTGCTGTGGCATCATCATAGCTTACTGCAACTTCCAACACCTCGGCTCCAGCAATTCTCCTGCCTTAGCCTCCCAGATAGCTGGGACTATAGGTACATGCCGTCACACTTAGTTTTTATTATTATGTTTTGTAGAAATGGAGTCTCTCTATGTTGCTCAGGTTGGTCTTGAATTCCTAGCTTCAGGTGATCATCCCACCTTGGCCTCCCCAAGTGCTGGGATTATAGGTGTGAGACCCCATGCCCAGCCCTTTTGTCTCTTAATAGACAAAAACATTATTTTCATACACAACATCACAGAACTCAGAAATCAAAGAAGACTTAAGGATCTTTTAGACTAAAAATGGCAAATGTCCCCTTGATCCGTAGGCCAAATTCACCAAAAGTGTTATATTTGACCAAGCCAGTATATTTATTTTTATTAAATACTGCCAGTGCCTAGTTTACAATGGTTGACTTATGGGTTTTTTTGACTTTATAATAGTGCAAAAATAATATGAATTCAGTAGAAACTGCACTTTGAGTACCCACCCATACGACCATTCTGCTTTTCACTTCCAGTACAGTATTCAATAAATTACATGAGATATTCAACACTGTGTTATAAAGTAAGCTTTGTGTCAGATGATTTTGCCCATCTGTAGGTGAATGTAAGTGTTCTGAGCACATTCAAGGCAGGCTAAGGTACGAAGTTTGGTAGGTTAGGTGCATTAAGTGCATATCCGACTTAGATGGGTTTATTGGGACATAGTAACTCCATTGTGAG
The DNA here is from genome assembly GCA_963574575.1 of Galagoides demidoff. Lineage (NCBI taxonomy): Eukaryota > Metazoa > Chordata > Mammalia > Primates > Galagidae > Galagoides > Galagoides demidoff. Next base: position 4,583 of record CAUYQV010061847.1, read on the forward strand.
CTAAGGAGCATCTGTGCTGAATGTGAACACATTTAGGGGGTATTCAGTTGCACCTGTCCAGTTCTTTGCAATTTGGCCCAGCTCCCAATGCCTCACCATTTTACATATTTATCCGCCCAATCCCTGAAGGAATTTGAATTTGTGGGCCCTAATTTGAGCCTAACTCCCAAATTCTTTGGGGTTCTTCTACCACAAACCACATCTCTAAAACATGGCTCCCCTACCCATGCCTTCAGAGGCATGAAGCTTAGGAGGAAATATGTTCCAGTGGTGGAAAATTCTAATATAGTTCTTCTGAATGAAAATCATAACTCAGAGTTGCCTGCTGAAATTAACCTGCTACATATTAACTACATCAAATCCTTTTGGCAGCTCATTTTTTACTGCTGAATGCTTTTCTTATTACCAAGCATTCCATCACAAAGTTGAGATAAAGCTTTTTTAGATGTATTTCCTAACCTGTTCTTTAGGAAGAAGGCAGATTTGTGCGTCAACTGTGGTCATCTGATAATGACCTTCTTGTAAACATTCTCCCTCATTCTTATAGAATAAGGGCTGCTCATGGATGTCCAACCTTTTGTACTTATGAATAAGATTTCTTGGATGTCTTGGAATAGTTGTACACGTGTCTAGCTCATCAGATTGTGAGTGATTTGAGAATCTGGGATATACACGTAGCCCAGAAGTCTGCAGTCTGAGTATACGATAGATCTAAGTAGATCTTATCTCATGTTGCTTCATTAGGCCGAGATATTTTCACAGCTTTATGCTGTACGGAAGTTAGCTTGTGCCTGAATGCACAGGAATGCAACCCCGGCAATTATTTACCAGATGGAACGTGCTTTTTGTTTTGTTCTTTCCATCTTCAGGGAACTCTGTCAAAGTTTCTGGTTCTAGTTTTGATGGAGTGGATTCTAAACCTGTTATAACCTGATGAGGAGTGGGGGAAATCTCATATTTTTCTGTTCTCAGGATAAATAATCTCCATATGAAGGCCCCATCTGGAGAACTGGGGTGTATAATAAATTACTCTTAACAACAATTATACTTTCTGGAAGCCCAGTTATTATCTTGCAAGTAGAGACAGGAGAATTCGATATTGGTTTCTGCAAACAGTATTGTCAAGAACTTCCTTATAGGAGTGCCAAGGGTCAGGAAGACCCCAGGATGGCAGTCTGAGAAGACACGAGCTGCCCTAGTGGGGGAAATGGAAGCCCACTTGAGTGTTTCTCTTCGTTGTCAGCAGTAGTCTTCACAAAAATAAAATATGTTCTTAGGCTATGTAGCTCTTCCTGTATACTTTTGTAATGTATTATCCTTTGCAATGTGTATGGATTCATTGATCTTAATCAAGATGCTGGTTTTAAAGGTAATACCACCTCGTAGCTGAATCACCTTCAGTGAGTCATCTAACTCCCTTAGCCCTCTCTTTCCTTATTTGGAAAATGTGGCTAATGGAAATGACCGAACATGGCCGAGTACCTGGTACAGAAGCAAATGAGAAACAGGAATTCCTCTCTTGTAAGAAAAAGAAGTCCAAAAGAAGAGTAAGTCTACTTAAAAATAATTTTAAATATCATAAGTTTAAAAAGTAAAATGACTAGATATGATCAAAATGTTAAGGAATGGATTGTTTAAATCAATAGCGTGCTGTAGACATTGCTCTTCCTCTACTATCAGATTCTACTCTCTCCTTCTTCCCATTAAAGGTATGGAAAGTCAACCAGAAGGGGCCAGTGCACGCCATCTCTTTAATCACAATGCTTGGTCCAGAATGAACACATGATGCTGTCCAGGCTGGAGTCCTTCCTTTTAATTTGTTTTTTTTCTACTGAAAAGGCCGTCTTTCGTTTTTGGTGGGGTGTTGTGGGATTGATGCCCCATATTTGCAGGTGACATGGCCCCCATCATGTGGGGGAAGTCTGGAAGAAGATTGAGCAATGAAGAACTATGGTGACATGAAGTTCCTGGACTCCAGCACTTAGGTCCCCAGGGCTGCCTGGTTCTTGCAGGTCAGTTAGCAGGCCCAATATTCTTCCATTAAATTTCCCCTTTCCTTATGCTAGTTGGGAGTTTGACCTTATGTCACTTGGATTTGTAAGAGTTTAGTTTTTGAGACAGGGTCTCGCTCTGTCACCCAGGGTGGAGTACAATGACACAGTCATAGCTCACTGTGACCTTGAATTCTTGGGTTCAATGAATCTTCCTGCCTCAGCCTCATGAGCAACTTGAGATTACAGGTTAATCTTTTTTTTTTTGGTAGAGTTGGGGTCTTGCTATTTTACTCAGGCTAATCTTAAATTCCTGGCCTCAAGTGATCCTCCTGCCTCAGGCTCTCAAAATGCTGTGATTACTGGCATGATCCATCACATCTAGTCAGAGGTTTTGATTTTGTTTTTTTGAGACAGAGTCTCACTTGATTGCCCTGGGTAGAGTGCCATGGGGTCAGCCTAGCTCATAGCAACCTCAAACTTTTGGGTTCAAGCAATCTTCTTGTCTCAGCCTCCCAAGTTGCTGGGACTACAGGTGCCCACCACAATGTCCAGCTAGTTTTTCTATTTTTAGTAGAAATGGGGTCTTGCTCTTGCTGAGGCTGGTCTTCAACTCCTGAGCTCAAGTGATCCACTCACCTCAGCCTCCCAGAGTGCGGCTGGCCCGAGCCAGACGTTTTGATTAACAGTTTATGCATCCCTTCATGTAGGTAATTAGGAAGACCACATAGCAGCATGGAAAAAGTAATTCTGATGAATTTTACAAATAGCATGATAAAAAAGAATTGTGACTGATATATGTTGCAGCTACTTAAAAGAATTGTACATAGACACAACAAATGGCAAAGAAACATCTATAAAATGTAATGGATGTTTAGCATGCTAGAGTTATGGGTGACTTGTTTTCTTCATATAATGAGATCAAAATTTATTAAGCTACATTCAGTTGGGCAGCGCCTGTGGCTCACTGAGTAAGGCGCTGGCCCCATATACTGAGGGTAGTGGGTTCAAACCCAGCCCCGGCCAAACTGCAACAAAAAAAAATAGCCGGGAGTTGTGGCGGGTGCCTGCTTTCCCAGCTACTCGAGAGGCTGAGGCAAGAGAATCGCCTAAGCCCAAGAGCTGGAGGTTGCTGTGAGCTGTGACGCCACAGCACTGTACCGAGGGTGACAAAGTCTAAAAAAAAACTACATTCAGTTGTACAAAGTAAATGTGGCTCTTTTTCCCTTTGCAACTGACCAAACTTACTCACTGGTTCCACATCTACATTTAACTATATTTAGGCTTTTTGGATATGAAACAGGATTGAGTTTAAAGAGTTTTGTCATTTTAAGGTAAATACCTAATTTCTTTTTGTTTCTCGTTCTCTTTTTGTTTTCTTTTTTTGAGACAGAGCCTTACTTGGTCAACCATGATAGGGTGCCATTGGCTTCATAGCTCACAGCAACCTCAAATTCTTGGGTTCAAGCGATTTTCTTTTCTCGGCCTCCTGAGTAGCTGGGACTACAGGCACCTGCCACAACGCCTCACTGTTTTTAGAGACTGGGTCCTGCTCTGACTCAGGCTGGTCTCGAACCTGTGAGCTCAGGCAATCCAACTGCCTTGGCCCCCAAAGTGCTAGGATTATAGGTCTGAGCCACCTTGCCCAGTCCTGTTTCTGGTCTTCATTTCCCAAGATGGTTCCTGGATGTATTGGGTGGCAGGTGTGCGACCTGGTGGCAGTATGAAAGAATGAACTTCAGAGTTGCATACCCTGGTCCTTACGCTGTGGTCAGGGTTGGTATAGACATTTTTCAGTGATGTCTCTAGGGACCTGACTAACCTGTACTATTGACAAGTGTGTTGGGGAAAACTGGTTTTTTCTGGCTTACTTGGGGCTCCGTGGTCTTCCCTTATGATGAACTCTCAGCCTCCTCCTAGCCAAGGAGGGACAGGGGCACTCATGCATACTCCATGTTTGATGACTACGCTGAGTGATTTTTGTTTTCAAATATCTTTTATTGAAATGTTTTTCTTTGTAGTTCATAGCTAGCTGAGCATTATATGCACTACTGCTGATGTTATCTATGAAGTCATGAAGATGGCACCTGCCAACACTGCAGCCCACAAACTGGGACAGTTTCTCAGATCACTTTACTAGTTCCAGAATGCTAAAGATTGGTATAGCATCTATTGTGCAATAGTCTCATCAAAAGTGGTATTTCCACTGTGCTTGATGTTTTTCTTCTTCTTTCTGTCTCTGGTTCCTTGAGAATTTTGATGATCAGGGCAGAGGCAGAAGGTACCACCTCAGTCTGAGCCTATCTGTTCTGAATGGCCAAGTTCTTTCTTTCTTTTCTTTCTTTTTTTTTTTTTTTTGGCTGTTTTTGGCTGGGACTGGGTTTGAACCCGCCACCTCTGGCACATGGGGCCAGTGCCCTACTCCTTTGAGCCACAGGCGTCACCCCTTTTTTGTTTTTTTGAGACTGTCTCACTCAGTCACCCTGGGTAGAGTGCTGTTGCATCATAGCTCACAGCAACCTCAAACTTGGCTCAAATGATCCTCTTGCCTCAGCCTCCTGAGTAGCTGGGACTATGGGCACCTGCCACAACACCCAGCTAGTTTTTCTATTTCTTTAGAGACGGGGTCTCACTCTTGCTGAGGCTGGTCTTGAACTGAGCTCACATGATCCACTTGCCTCAGCCTCTGTAAGGATTATATAAGCATGAGCCACAGTGCTGGGATTTCCAGTCACCAGTTGCCTTGGCAATGTCATCATCAATATTTTATGGAGACAGACCCCCGGGCTAATCTTGGAGGCCACCATGCGGCTTCCTCACCAGTTTATTTTAGTTGTTGGACTCTGACCTCATTGGGATTTAACTTGGGCAGCATGGCAGAGATGGCTAAAGTTGGATGAACCCAGATGCAGGATGACCAAAGAAAGGTTCACCTTAGCTCCCTCCAAGCCAAAAGCCCAAACGCCCACACTATTTATTTTTCTTTAGTGTCCTAAGGTGGCAGGGACCACTTGTGTGGGGGATCTCTTTGCTGAGTTTCAAATGGAGAATAGGACACAAGTTCCTTTTCTTTTTAGGATTCCTTTCTCTCAATTTATCCACTACCTGTGATCTCAGCCCTGAATAGAGAAGCCAGGACAAATAAAACTTATTTTTGTTCTCAAACTGCTGTCTTTTCTTGCCCTGACATTCCTTTGGTTTGGAAAGAAAAAGCATTGTATCTTTTCTGTGCTGCAGAGACACCTCTTAGGACAAACCTCAGTTCTCTATAGCAATGGCTTTAGAGTTCAGGTTCACTGTTCTGACCTTTGATGTGTTTGTTAATGAATCTATAGGAATTTAGAGAATCCATCTTTTTACCTGAAACCTGACTTCTAAAGGACAATCTTCCTAGGAACTCAAAATTGGAAGTCAAAAGCTAGACCTAATTTTCTTTTTCTTCTATTTACATTCCTGCTACAAAAACCTTAAACCTCCTTGAGGCAGAAGCGATATCTCAGGCTAACCAAGGGAAAAGTCATTCACAAAATATAATGAAGAAAAATAACATTTAAATACATTACCCTTACTGCATTTTTCTAACTATTATAATGTCCTTCACTTCCTTGCCTTTCACCCAAACTCTGTCAACCCCTACTTAAACTGCAAAATGGAATAAGGATAGTGATTTTTTTTTTAAGAGACAGAGTCTCAAGCTGTTGTACTGGGTAGAGTACCTTGGCATTATAACTCAGCAATCTCCAACTCTTGGGCTCAAGGGGTCCTCTTGCCTCAGTTTTTCTACTCTTATTAGAGAGGGGGGTCTCACTTTTTGTTCAGGCTGGTCTCAAACTTGGGAGCTCAGGCAATCTATCTGCCTTGACCTCCCAGAGTGCTAGGATTACAGGCATAAACCACTGTACCTACCCACCAAATGTGCCTTTAAACTAATAACCCTATAGATGTTCCTAACCCCACTGAACAGATGGGAAACTGGTGCTTAGCAAAGATGACTTGTACAAGGTACCAGAGCTACTATGGGGGAGGGAAAACATTTAGGAAGTTCATTTGTATCTTGTTTGCTTTTTTCTCATTGGCTCAGAAGTCAGTTATTCAAATGTTACACATAATAGAACTTTAAAACACAACTAGAAAATATTCTACTAAATAAGATAACGTTGATGTTTAACACATTGCTCAATAAATGTCAACTCTTACTATTTAATGTTATTTCAAGTGATGACCAGGGAGGTCAGTATCTCTGTTTGCACAGAATGGAGTCCATTGAGCTCAGAACCTTGGTACAGTTTGATATTTCAACAGCTGAGCAGGGAAGTAGGTGAAGTGCTTGGGGAAGACAGGAGATTCCAGTTGAGATGGAAACATGTTAGGCTTCTCCCTTTCTTTGGATGGGAATCAGGAGTCCTGGAATCTTGCACAGGCCTGGCCAATACTGTGAGGAAGCCATTCACAGTCCTCTCTAGTTTCCTTGGTGATACCCCATAAAAGGAGGGGTATCACAGATGATTGCTGAGGTTTCTCTCGACATGAAGAATCCTAGGAAAATGGCATCCTCAGAGATGGGAAAGTCTAAACAGCCCTGACACCCATGGGCTTCATCTTCATCCAGCCACCAGTGTCTCTCTGCCTTGTTTCCTCCTCTGATCTCCCTCTGTTCATCCCCAATTCAGGAGATGAAGGAAGGAAAGTAGAGGACAGAGAGAGAAAAAGTGCGTTTTTGCAGTGAGAGAAATGACAAAATGGCAGATGATGGGAGAGTGGAAGGAAGACATAGATATCATTCACATACACTTTATTTTTTGAGACAGAGTCTCACTCTGTTGCCCTGGGTAGAGTGCTGTACTGTCATAGCTCATAGCAACTTCAAACTCTTGGGCTCAAGTGATCATCTTGCCTCCGCCTCCCAAGTAGCTGGGACTGCAGTTGCCCACCACAACACTCAGCTAGTTTTTCTAACTTTTTTTTTAGTAGAGACAGAATCTTGCTCTTGCTCAGGATGTTCTTTTTTTCTTTTCTTTTTTTTGAAACAGAGTCTCACTATGTGGCCCTTGGTAGAGTGCTATGACATCACAGCTCACAGCAACGTCTAGCTCTTGGGCTTAAGTGATCTTTTGCTTTAGCCTCCCAAGTAGCTGGGATTAAAGGTGCCTGCCACAACGCTTGGCTATTTTTTTGTTGCAGTTGTCATTGTTGTTTAGCAGGCCCAGGCTGGGATCGAACTTGCCAGCTTCGGTGCATGTGGCCGGTGCCAAAGTCACTGTGCTACGGGTGCCGAGCTAGACCTTAACCTTTCAGTCACATAGAATTGGGACTCTAGACCAGGTTTTCCTATTCTTCGATCTACGCATATCCGCATCACGCATTTCCATATGGTAAGTGGCCACTGTTTATAAGATACAAGATGATGCCTTTCCTTTACTCCACCCATGTAGAGTACCTATTTATGATAAGAAGATTAGTTCCTGGGGTCTGACGGAGCTCATGGTCTAACAGAGACAGATCCACACACACACAAATGACTCAAGTAATAACAGCGAGAGCGTAATGAGTGTTGTAAATAAAGTGCTACAAAACAGGGGAAATCTTTCTGCTGGGAAAAGAGAGATGCTGTGATGGGAGTGAATTGGGGGAGGTCCTCAGGTAGGAGTCCAAGCCATACAGGATTAAACACCTTTAGGGGGCGGCGCCTGTGGCCCAAGGAGTAGGGCGTCGGACTCTTGTGCCAGAGGTGGCGGGGTCTAGCCCGACCCTGGCCAAAACTGCAAAATAAATAAATAAAAATAATAAAATAAACACCCTTTAGTAGGTGCTGAGTAAGTGTTAAACTGTCTCCTCTCCCTTCACATTCCTACCAAGCCCTCCTTTCCTCCACAGCATGCCTTTCCATGCCACTGTGCTTTTTGCGTCTGGTTTTCTCCTCACGGAATGGAATGTGCTCGCCAGAATGAATGAACAGTGCATGATATGGAGGTCGGCAGAGTATAAAGCACGAGGTAACAGTTAAGCCCACCGGCTATGGAGGCTGGTCTCCGGCTCCTCAGCCGGAGTTAATAAGATTTATTTCATAAGGTTGTTAAGTGGATCAAAAGGACAGTCCTGTAGGGCTTTTAGCATCACGTCTGCACGGAATGAACGCTCAAGAAATATCCCCAATGTATGTGCGAGCGTGGCAACCTTCGCCTGCCCCGCTCTGAGTAGGGGCCGCCCCCTGTCTGCCTCTCCGGCGCCCAGGGCACCTAGCACCGCGTGGGTGCGGCCACGTCGCCTACTCTCAACCTCCCGACACCAGGGTTTACTAGACTGAACCTAGCTCTAGGTGCCGGGTGAACCGGCCCGCGCCCTACACCCTGCCTGTGCTCTCGGATTGGCTGCTGCAGATGCCTTTCGTCAGAAGCCTCTGACGATTGGCTGCAATGCGAGGGGTGGGGCGGACCTCGGTGAGCGAAGGAAGGGCGGGGACCCGGATGTGTGTGGTGGCGGCGGCCGAAGAGCTTGTGTGCGGAGCTGAGAGGCCTATGGATGAGGAGGACGCGGCGGCCCCGGTAGGCGGGGATCGGGGGCGGGGTCCCGGAGGCCTCAGGTCTCCCCAAGAGCCTGAGGCGGGGGTCCTGGGCGGGGGTTCCAGGGCCAGGGGCGGGGCCTCGCGCTCTGGTTGCTGGGTTTCCTCAGTTGGCGTACCCTTGGCCCTGCTCGGGGCCGGGGTCACCGGGCGTAGTCAAGAGGACCGGCCCGGGTCCGGTTGCCCCCAGGTCTCATTTGAGTGATCAGGCGGTTTCCCGGGCGGAGGCAGGGCCCAGCATGGCCGCAGCTCGTCAGTGCCAAGGCTATGGGGTTCTGGGCAAACAGATGCCCTTAGATCTAGGTCTCCAGCATTTCCCTGGGTCAATCCCTGGCTGAGTGCCCAAGAGTGGAGTCCTAGGGCTGCCCCACAAGTGCCTACTGTTCTGGGTCACGTGGCGGATTGTAGATCCTGAATAAGAGTCCTAACATGCGCACTGGCATTGAATTCATCCCAGCCAAGACTCTTCCTCAACACCTACTGTGTGCAAGCCAATGTCAGGTCTTGATAGAACCCCTGTCTCAGGATTTGGGGAATGGGATACTACTACTACTGCTACTATAGAAAAGTACTTCACTTCTGGCTCCCAGTTCATTTATTCATATAACTGCTGGTGGTTTAAATACCTGGATTGTCCCGCCCGTCTCTATCATCATTTCTCCTTCCGCTGTGCTACCTGTCATCTAGAATGCAGCAACAACTTCCTAATTGTTTGCCCATTTCCACTCCTCTTATGATCAGTTCTCCAGCCAGCAGCCTGAATGATCTTTAAGATCTGATAAACTGGCTCGGCGCCTGTGGCTCAATCGGCTAAGGCCCCAGCCACGTACATCTAAGGTGGCAGGTTCGAATCCCCAGCCCGGGTCCGCCAAAACAACAATGATGGCTGCAACCAAAAAATGGCCGGGCGTTGTGGCGGGCGCCTGTAGTCTCAGCTACTTGCGAGGCTGAGGCAGGAGACTCGCTTGAGCCCAGGAGTTGGAGGTTGCTATGAGTTGTGATGCCATGGCACTCTACCCAGGGGGACAGCTTGAGGCTCCGTCTCAAAAAAAAAAAAGATCTGATAAACTAGTCTCGGTGCCTGTGGCTCAAGTGGCTAAGGCGCCAGCCACATACACCTAAGGTGGCGGGTTCGAATTCAGCTCGGCTGCCAAACAACAATAATGGCTGCAACCGGAAAAAAAAAATAGCCAGGCTTTGTGGCGGGTGCCTGTGGTCCCAGCAACCTGGGAGGCTGAGGCAGGAGACTCGCTTGAGCCCAGGAGTTGGAGGTTGCTGTGAGCTATGCCATGGCACTCAACCCAAGGGGACAGCTTGAGGCTCTGTCTCAAAAAAAAAAAAAAAAAAGATCTGATAAACTGGCTCGGCACCAGCCACATTCATCTAAGGTGGTGGGTTCAAATCCAGCCTGGGCCCACCAAACAACAATGACGGCTGCAACCAAAAAATAGCCGGGCGTTGTGGCCGGCGCCTGTGGTCCCAGCTACTTGGGAGGCTGAGGCAGAAGACTGGCTTAAGCCCAGGAGTTGGAGGTTGCTGTGAGCTGTGATGCCATGGCACTCTACCCAGGGGGACAGCTTGAGACTCTGTCTCAAAAAAAAAAAAATCTGATAAACTTTAATATTTTAGCTTTTCTGTGCTTAAAACTCTCCAGAGGTTTCCCATTACACTTGGAATAAAATCCAGATTCCTTACCGTGGTCTGTACATCATTCTGGGTCCTGCCTTCTCATCTATATTCCCCCTTACATTCTCTATCTATCAGCTGTCCTGGCATTCTTTCTATTTCTTTACTGTGCTAGCTCCTGTCTATCCAAGGACCAGTGGCTGTCCCCTCTGCCTGGAATCTTCTTTTTTGGGTTTGTCATATGCTTGACTCTTTTTCAACTCAAATGTCACCTCCTCAGAGAGACATCTTTTCTCTTCTCTCTGCCTACTGCTCCCATATTCTTTATCCTGTTACCCTGTTTTTTTCCTCTAATGTCTAAAATTGTCATGTCTGTTTATTGTCTGTCATGTCCACCTCCTCCCTGAGTGGAATGAAGACCATATGAGGACAGGAATCCCATCCATCTTGATCACAGCTGTCTCCCTAGCACCTTGAACATTGCACACAGTGGGAGCTCAGGAAATTTGTTGATTGAGGGGATGAGGGTGGGATTATTGAGGTCAGTCTGGGCAATTGACCTCAAGTCCACTGCCCTGTGCATTCTGGGTCCAGCAGGCTGAGGTGCTTTACTCAGGGCCTTGCTTCCTCCTCAATCCCCTTTCCTCCTTGACAGGTTTGTTCTCATGAACAAGATGGATGACCTCAACCTGCACTACCGGTTTCTGAATTGGCGACGGCGAATCCGGGAGATTCGGGAGGTCCGAGCTTTCAGATATCAGGAGAGGTTCAAACACATTCTTGTAGATGGAGACACTTTAAGGTGAGTTCAGGGGAATGCTTCCACATTTTCTATGATCTGGAATGCTCCAGATCATAGTGGTGAAAGGGGGCTTTTTCAGAGGAAGGGGACTGTCTGCACTGCACTGTGAGAGGGAATGCCCTTAACCCTAGAGGTTCTTCTGAGAGGAACAGTGTGCACTGCTTCACCTTCCACTCCCCTCTGCCTTCCTCACTGGGATACGATGAGGGCCTTTCCTGTTTAGGCATCAGAAGCAGTCATGTCAGATACAAGAGGCTGCCAGGGTCTCAGGAGTTCCCCAGGTGCTCTGTTGAGAAGACTCCAGTAGGTCTGGGGGGCGGGCGGTGTCTGAGTCTCCTGCCTACATCTTAGGAATTGTGTTTGGTAAAGATGATGGATTTCCTGTTTTGGGAAGGATAGTTCTGTAGTGCATCCTGTCCACCACTTCTGATATCTTACCAACACTTTGGTTTGTGTGTTTGTTTTGTCTTTTCTGGCTTGAACTCTTTCCCTGACTCCTTCTGAGGCTGTTCTCTCATAAAATTATTACTGAAAGGGAAAGGAAGTAGTGTAATTTACCCAGAAGGGAAGAAAGCTGAGGAATGGGGATTGAATAACTGTCTTCTAATCTACAAAGGGCTTTGGTACAGAGGGTAGCAGCTCCACTGAGGACAGAGCCAGAGAAAAACAGCCCAAGCAGCAGCAGCATGAGGGACTGAGGTTAGACAGGTTGTGAGACCCCTCCCAGGCAGCCAAAGGAGGCTCTACATTCTTTTCCCTCTGACAATGAAGAAACCAGGCTTGCATTGGTCTGGTATGGGATGGACCCTGGCTGGAGGCAGCAGGAGGGGTAGGGTGTGGTTACCTTAAGGATTCTTGTTATGGCGTCTATGCAGATGTCCTGAAGTGTGGCCTGATGAATTCTCCTCTCTGCTGGCCCTTGCAGGGTAGGGGTTAGGGTGCTGAGACCCTCCCACCAACTCCTGCACTAGATTGTTAATGAAGCTCCCCCCTCATTCCTCCTTCAGTTACCATGGAAACTCTGGCGAAGTTGGCTGCTACGTGGCTTCTCGACCCCTGACCAAGGACAGCAATTATTTTGAGGTGATAAAGGTAGTGGGTGGGCAGAGCAGGGGATGAGATCAGGAGTGAGATCATTAAGCTCCAAGGAAGTCCTTTACTAGATTCATGATCTGGTGCTTTTAATTTTCCATCGGTGTTGTCCTGTTGACTGGGAAAAGTGTGCACAATAACATGGACTTAATCTGAGATATTAAGATTAAGGTGCCCTCTCCCTTTTGCTCCCTTGCCCCTTATCTAGGTAGACCTTGACCCATGTCCTTCCCCTATTTCAACCCAAACTAAACATCTATTTCAGTAGTTCTCAACCTTCCTAATGCCAAGACCCTTTAATACAGTTCTATAAAACAACATGAGGAACTGTATTAAAGGGTTATGACATTAGGAAGGTTGAGAACCACTGATCTATTCCATCTCCTATCATTTTCCTTTTCCTTTTTTTTTTTTTGTAGAGACAGAGTCTCACTTTATTGCCCTTGGTAGAGTACCGTGGCATCACACCACTCACAGCAACCTCCAACTTCTGGGCTTAGGCGATTCTCTTGCCTCAGTCTCCTGAGTAGCTAGGACTAAAGGTGCCCGCCACAATGCCCAGCTATTTTTTTGTTGTAGTTTGGTTGGGGCCAGTTTTGAACCCACCACCCTCAGTATATGGGGCTGGCTCCCCACCCACTGAGCCACAGGCGCCGCCCACATCTCCTAGCTTTTTCCAAAGCTAGGAAATAATTTTCTACATATTCATAGTAAGGTAGGCCCCACTCTGCCCAGTTCTCCCTATGAGCATCCTCTCTTTTTCTCTGATTCCCATGTGTTTTTGTCTCTTTGAGGCTCAGCTCCCTTTGATCTCTAACTCCCCTTCTTTCTACCTCCAGCGATTCATCCCATTTCCCATCCTTGTAAATTTTTTTTTTTTTTTTTTTTTGAGACAGAGCTTCAAACTGTCATCTTGGGTAGAGTGCCGTGGCATCACAGCTCATAGCAACCTCCAACTCTTGGGCTCAAGTGATTCTCTTGCTTCAGCCTCCCAAGTAGCTGGGACTATAGGCGCCCGCCACAATGCTCGGCTATTTTTTGGTTGCAGCCATCATTGTCGTTTGGCAGGCCCAGGCTGGATTTGAACCTGCCAGCTCAGGTGTATGTGGCTAGCGCCTTAGCCACTGGAGCCACTGGTGCCGAGCCCATCCTTGCTAATTAGGTCCCACTTTCTTCCCCCCAGGTATCTATTGTGGACAGTGGAGTTCGCGGCACCATTGCTGTGGGGCTGGTCCCTCAGTACTATAGCTTGGATCACCAACCTGGCTGGTTACCTGACTCTGTGGCCTACCATGCTGATGATGGCAAGTAAGTTGCTTCCTGTGGAACCTGACCTATTTCCTATGGATTTGGGAACCTTAGCTATGAAAGACTACATCAGGGTGGCTTTTCCCATTCTTTTCTGTCTTTGGCAGGTTTACAGACTTAGAGGGGGGTAGTGCTCATTCCAGGACATAGGTGGGTACCATCCCAGAGTGACTCAGAGCAGCTGGGTGAGGTAGTGGAGAAGTTGGGAGGCCAGGCTTGGGTTTTGTGTCTGTGCTACTCTGTCCACAGGCTGTATAATGGCCGAGCCAAGGGCCGCCAGTTTGGGTCGAAGTGCAACTCTGGGGACCGGATTGGCTGTGGCATTGAGCCTGTGTCCTTTGATGTGCAGACTGCCCAGATCTTCTTCACCAAAAATGGGAAGCGGGTGAGTGAGAAATCCTGGGTAGGATTTCAGTGGCTTGAAGCTGCCCAAGGATTCATAGCAGTGATTAGGAAGAGTGCACTGGCTGGGGCTTGCCCAGGAGCCCACGTGCTTAGCTCCTATCTTCCTTCAGTTCAGCCTCAGATTCTCCTGAAGCCTCCTATGTGTAGAAGACACTTCCTCTGCCCAGGGGAAGCTGGGACATTAATAGGCATAGAGGGACAAGTTCATGTAGCAAACAACAAACAGAAATTGTGGGGAACAGGCTCGGCGCCTGGGGCTCAATCGGCTAAGGCGCCAGCCACGTACACCTAAGGTGGCGGGTTCGAATCCCCAGCCGGGGCCCGCCAAACAACAATCATGGCTGCAACCAAAAAAAAAAAAAAATGGCCAGGCGTTGTGGCGGGCACCCGTAGTCCCAGCTACTTGGGAGGCGGAGGCAGGAGACTCGCTTGAGCCCAGGAGTTGGAGGTTGCTGTGAGCTGTGATGCCATGGCACTCTACCCAGGGGGATAGCTTGAGGCTCCGTCTCAAAAAAAAAAAAAAAAAGAAATTGTGGGGAACAGAATTGAGTGATACTAGAACAGACAAAAGAGAACAACAAAGAGATGCAAATCAAAGGTCATGGCAAATCAAGAAAGGGAGGGGGAGGAGGGACAAGTTGAAACCCCCTACCCCCACATGGGGTATGGTGCCCATTGTTCGGTGATGGGCACACTAAAAGCCCCAACTTAAGTATTATATAAAGTATCCATGTAACAAAAACATGTACCCCTTTAATATTTTGACAGTTAAAAAAAAAGAGGGTAAAATGATGGCCTGGATATGTAAACTCAGGCTTCTCTTTGGGTTTTTGACTTGAATACTATTGGAGACATGTCCTTTCTGTGTTATATTTTCCTTATTTTGCTTCTCCTTCCCTTTCCTCTTCAGAGAGAAAAGAGTAGTGGTGAAGAGATGGAGCAGAGCAAAGAGAAGAGAGAGACACCCCACCTCTCTTCTCTGTCTAGGTCCATTTCTCCCCCTGGGAAAACTGCTTTCCCAGGCTATGACTGAGCGCACCTGTTCCCTGAGCACAGGTGCCTCAGTGCTTTCCTGCTCCAGTGCTGCTCAGTACTGTATTTGGCAGCTAGGCAGGGGACTCGTGTTTGTTTTCTAGCTCTGTGAATACCTTGCTTGGCCAGGAGTTCTTAGCAAATTTTTAAACTCTAGGTTTTCTTTATTTGACAGTGTGTAATAATTATTTATTGCATCATCTTAAAAGTACCCTTGTGAGAATTAGGTGAGTTAGGGAAAGTGAGCCAGGTGGCCACTTTCTCTCTCTCCCTCTATTGCAGGTGGGCTCTACCATCATGCCCATGTCCCCGGATGGACTGTTCCCAGCAGTGGGCATGCACTCCCTGGGTGAGGAGGTGCGACTGCACCTCAATGCTGAGCTGGGCCGCGAGGACGACAGCGTCATGATGGTGGACAGTTATGAGGACGAATGGGGCCGGCTGCATGATGTCAGAGTCTGTGGGACTGTAAGTAATGGGCATGGGGGAGGGCTGGGACACCTGTGGACACATGAGCATGTATGAGTGACTTAGGATGGGAAGAGAGAGAGTACAGTGTTTTTTGTGAGGTTTTGGCAGGATAGCCTGGGGCCTTGACATGGTTCTGAGTCCCGATCTTTAGGCCCGATTCCTTCTCTAACTTTCCTCTTCATTTGATAACTCAGGTTAGTTGTTTGACTTTTGAAACAAGTAGAAATTCTCTTTTGCCTTTTTTGGTTCTTTCAGCTTCTGCCTTTGAGGGACTGGAGGCTGGTTTGGAGGCAAGATGCCAGGACTCCCTTTTGATTTGATCCCAGCTCAGCTTTGCTGTGTGGCAGGTGTGGTCACACATCCACATGTGTAGGGGAGGGTTCTTTGCTGATCTTTTTTGAGTAAGGGTCAATGTTAGTTTCTGTTGTCTTCCCCTTACTCTTGCTAGAGGATGGGAACAGAGGCAGATGAGCCTGTTTCAGCCATATTCTCCTCACACCTGCTTTAGTCCCTCATGGATTTTAAGCTTTCTTGGGAAGGTCATGGGCCTTGAGAGAAGGAAATTCTTCCTGTCACCTTGCGTGCCTCATGCTGCGCTGGGAGTGAGTGGTCCGAGGTCTGGGTGTGGCCCTGACCTCTAGTGTGCTGCTCAGGCCTCCCACTTCCAACTGCCCCTCTGCTACCCCTTTCACTTAGCCTGGCCTTTTTCTCCACCCTCTGGTCTTCTCACTCCAACCCAAACTGTTTTCAACTCAGCCTTTGATAGCAAAACAAGAAGCAGTGGGGGGTGGGAGTGGATTATGAGCCAGGCTTTTCCCTTGTGGAGTTCAAGGTAAGTGGAACTCACGACAAGTGGCAGAAAGCATGCCCGCTTGCTACTTCTGATGCTTGGCACTCATATGGGCACTGGGGTCCAAAGGCTGCAGCCACCGTGAGCCAGGAGGCCTCAGATGCCCACTCTTGACTCTCACCTCTTTCCTTTCTTTTCTCCTTCTGCCATCATTTTGGACAACATTTACAGAGTTGAACTTGGGACTGAGCCAGGGCGATGTTCCAGCTCTTATCCCTGACCTCTCCTCAAGAGTTTTTTCCTGGCATCCTTTCCCTGCCTGGACCTGTCTCCACTCTGCCCCCAGCTCCTCCCAGGCAATCTTTTCTAATTGTTGCAGAATCCTGCAGACATTTATAAATAGCTTCCTTCCTCCCCACCCTCCCTCAGTCCACTTATTTAAGAATTTTTTTCTTTCTTAGACCCAAGCTGTCAAGTTTGGCTCTTCCCTCAAACCCTGGGGACAGCTGGCAGGGTGGGAACACTACTCTGAGTACTTGCTCCTCTGGGGCAGATTGGGCATGAGCCTCTTTAGGGGCGTGTGCCTTCTAATCTTGTCAACTATCCTGTCTTTTAAACAGGGGTGACTTACTCAGTTTCTTGCATCCTTTTGGGTGTTCCAACCCCACTTGTCTCCTGGCTTCCTCCCTCCTGTCCCTTCTTACCATCCGCTTGGTATTTATGACCCAATGATCATACTTGTGTCAGCCTGGAGGAGCCTGGGAGAGGATATTCAGGCCATTCTGGTGCCTCTTCTCTCTAAAAATGTCTAGCATAGCTGTTTCTCCTCTTTGGCTTGTCTTGTTTTTTATGTCCCCCTCTGTTGGGAAGCCCTTCCCTGGGACCCCCCAGGCCCCTGCTGCTGTTGAGACTGCTGGCATTTCAATTGGGACAATTTTTTGATCTTAAGGACATTTAACATTTGGCTTCCAGACCCAAGATGCCAGTACCCCGCCTCTGCTAGTCATTGTGACAGCCCCAAATATGCCCACACATTTCCAAATATCTTCTTGTTTTGCTATTGATGAAAAAAAGTCCCAGGCTCAGCGCCTGTGGGTCAAGCGGCTAAGGCACCAGCCACGTACACCTAAGGTGGTGGGTTCGAATCCCCAGCCCGGGCCCACCAAACAGCAATGATGGCTGCAACCAAAAAATGGCCGGGCGTTGTGGCGGGCGCCTGTGGTCCCAGCTACTTGGGAGGCGGAGGCAGGAGACTCGCTTGAGCCCAGGAGTTGGAGG
>CAUYQV010061849.1:0-22799 GCA_963574575.1 Galagoides demidoff
CCCCCTGGGTAGAGTGCCATGGCATCACAGCTCACAGCAACCTCCAACTCCTGGGCTCAAGCGAGTCTCCTGCCTCAGCCTCCCAAGTAGCTGGGACCACAGGCGCCCACCACAACACCCGGCCATTTTTTGGTTGCAGCCATTATTGTGTTTGGCAGGCCGGGCTGGGGATTCGAACCTGCCACCTTAGGTGTATGTGGCTGGTGCCTTAGCCAATTGAGCCACAGGCGCCGAGTCAAGTGTTATAATTTTAATAAACTTTTTTCCTTTCTTAAAATGGTATACATATTTTTGGCAAACCCTCTGTACTGCCATTTGCACTCTCTTGCTCCTAGGTAATGAGAAGTTTCTGAAAGACACACACCATGCCTTCACAGGGGTCGTAGAATCGCTGAATGAGCTGCAGAGCTGTACTTTTCCCGGCTCCACTGGATCCGACCAGAGCCGTCATTTCCCCTGGTTTAATGACCATGTTGAGATTATTTAAAATCTGGAGAAGAAAGAAAACAGTAAAGTTCAGATTGTTACAGAGCATCAAATCAAACAACTGGGGGACAGGTAAGGATGCTTTGTGAGGCTGCTCTGTGCATTTACATGAGCTCCCCGAAGCAACATACATCAATATCCATCAATAACCAGCCAAAGAGAACAGAGCCTGGGATGAGGTTTTAGGGTCTAGCTGCTGAATTATTTAGTAGATAGCTGTGGCTAAGAAATGAAATGATGCATGTTAACATGGCTGAAGTAAATAATAACTGTAATATTATGTTCCAAAATCTAACTTAAAATACTTCTGACATACCAGGGTCAGAAGACTGTGCCGAGTAGTTAATGCAAAAACCCAGTAAGTTAGAAATACAATACTAATTTACTAATTGTGGACAAGAAACAAACGAGTTTTCAGATTTTAAGCTGTCACACACTTGTGTGGTATGCAAATATCTAACTTGAGTAAACTTACCTAATAAATGTTCATGGTATGTTTGCTAAGTACGGACCGAATGCTGGTATGTCTTGGGAGGAAAGAAAAGGAAGCTAATTTGTAACTATCTTTCAGATATTTTCACCAACTAAGAGGTGATTTTGTGCTGATTATGAAAAAGGTGGTTGGGAGTCCTTTGTGTAACAAAATTTCCTATCTTTCGCTTCACCCTGGAAAGTCAAACTTGTGACGTATTTCTGCTTCCTGGCCCTGTGTTGGACTGTAAACTTGCCGGGGCAGGCAGGGACTGAGTGTGCTTTCTTATCATTATAGTCCCAGTACAATGTGGCACCCAGCAGGGCTAAATACATACTAGAAAAATAAAATAAATGTGTTTCAATTCAACTAGTATTTGTTGAGCAGCTATGAGCTATAAAGTTTTAGCCATCCATTAAAAAATATTTACTGAGGCCAGGAGTGGTGGTTTTTGCCTGTAATCCTAGCACTCTGGAAGGCTGAGGCAGGAGGATCCCTTGAGGTCAAGAGTTTGAGACTACCCTGAGCAAGAGCAAGACTCCATCTCTACTAAAAATAGAAAAGCTAGCTAGGTGTCGTGGTGGGTTCCTGTAATCCTAGCCACTCGGGGAGGATCCCTGGAACCCAAGAGTTTGAGACTGCTGTGAGTTACGACGATGCCATAGCACTCTACCCAGGGTGACAGAGTGAGGCTCTGTCTCAAAAACACAAAACAACAAAACAGAACTATATATATCTATATATCTATATATTTATTTATTTACTGAGTGAGTGTGTACAACCTTGTGATTTATATGTTATAAAGCACTTTTACGTATATTATGACATTTGATGTTTAGGTACATAGGTCGTAGATAACAATAAAAATAAACTTCAAATATAAAATCAGAATATATAATATTTACTTTGTATATATTTATGTAATGTAGGTAAACATAGATACATTCATAGTATGTTTATATATTTGAACGTATAGTTATAGATATATGTACATTTACCTATAAATAGGTGTGTATATATAGATGTAAAATGTAAGTAAATATATAAATATTTATTTACATATATTATAAATATTACATAATATAAATATTTATCTGCATTATATATCTGTTTATCTTCTCTCTATATACACACTCACACACATATATGTATATCCACATATAGGTATGTAATGTCGGAATTAAGCCACAATAACAAGATGGATCTAGTCCTTTGGGGATAACAAGTATTATTGAGAAAGAGTGCCTAGAAATACTCTGTTAAAAATGAGGACTAAGTTTCATTTCAAAGCCAATTCATTCAGAGGGAATAGACCCCAATTTTCCTGTAAATTGCCTTTAAAGATGCCTTCAAGGCAGGACTCTAAATATTCTTCACCATGTGCCCTGGACAAGCACCCTGAGCAATACTGCAAGGATGCCTGCCCATAAGGACTGATCCAGCGACCCTGAGAACCCACAGAAGGGAAGTAAAAGTCTACACAAAGAGCAGCTTTGCTTTACTACTTCACACCCTCCCTCTGGCTCCGGTCTCCAGGGAGGCGGGGCTGAAGCTTCCCTTCCTGATTGCTCTGGTTGTCTCACCCTCACATTCATCCGACATGTGCTTGGAATGACAGGCCACTCATGTCAACAGAGTGCCCTACAGTTCACTTGCCTGTGCAGCCACAATGTTCCAACCACAGGGATTTGCATAGGATGGTATCACAAAGGAATTTGGTGTGTCACCCAAGATGATGCCACACTCAGGGACACTTCCAGAAAAACACACCTCCTTTCCTTGTTCCTAGGAACTGAGTCAGCCTTCAGAAAATAAGCAGTCTCTGACTCTGGAAATGAATGCACTCACCTTCACCTCTGGCCTGGAAGGATAGTGGAAGGCCACGTTATGAAACTCAATCTCACCCTTAATTCGATCCAATTTGTAACCATCTTCTGACATGCAGTCAATGATGGGCTTCTGCAGAGGAATATGAAAGGGATAAAGCAACAACATGTGTTATATGTACTGTATTTACTGCCCATCTTGATTTAAATTTACCTGTAAAACAGCCATGACCAGAGGAAACAGGAAACATTACAGAGATATGCAAAAGATAAGTTGCTTCCACATTAGGTATTTATTAGTAATAGTGGTAATACTACTACCTACTGAGATGTTACTATGAGATATTATTATATTACCACAATATGTTAATATTATTATATATGATATATTGAGATTTATTTAATTACTATTATTCATTGAGTTATGAGATATTAAATAAGATAGTGCTATTATATAATATAATTTATTAATTATCAGGTAGTATTAATTTAATGTATGCTATATAACAATATTAAGATATAGTTATTATATTGCTGAGATAATATCATGGGGAATCAATGTACAAGGTATTTCAAGATGCTTTTTTCACTTATGTAATTGTCACCATAACCTAACCAGACAAGTGATATGCCCATTTTTCATTTAAAAAACAGGGATTTTTAGTAGATGAAGTGTCTTACCTAAGCCATGCAACTAGTCAACCAACCTAGGGTCCAAGGGTATTCTACATTGAGTATCTATTGCAGATAATGATTAAAACTGAGTGTTCTTAAGCATTGTCTTCAAATAATACCAACTTTAAACAGATATACTGAATTTTACGTCTTGTCAGTACTGAGCCTAACCTCGAATTTAACCATTGTGATTAATTAGACAAAAGTGAGGCCAACCTCCTACTACCACCACACTCCAAGATCAGCTCCTTCTCTCTTCCACAACTAAGGGATAGAATTTCATCACCACAGCTCGACTTAGGAGTATATTATAATTTATGTCCTTCTCCTTGGGGCTCTACTAAAGATAATAAAATAATTTTTAAATGCCTTAATTTTTTATAATAGTTTCAGGGCTCTTTCAGAGTCAGCATCTCATGTGAATATATAACAACTCTAAGAATGAGGTAGAATTAGAATAGATCAACAATTTTATGTAGTTTCCACAATATTTCTATATCCCAATATATGAAACCCCCAAATATAAAACAGATAAAGTGATGCATAGTTTCCTTAGGTAGGTTACAGCCTCATTGTTTTGTAAAAATTACTCAGAGTTCAGGGGGACCCACACGTTATCTTTGGATTTGCAGGACTTCTGGCTCTCAGCCCAGAACTTTTTTTTTTTTTTTTTTTTTTTTTTTGTGGAGAGAAAAAATAACTGGTTGCCAAATTCTGCTTCTGTTGTTGGATTTTGATTCCTTAGCCTGGCCTCCAGGTTGCTTCAATAGACTAACCAGAAAATCCTAGTCAAGCTACCAAGGTCCTTTACAAGCTTGTAGAGATTGCTGCCATATTTAGAAGATAATCCAGCCTTAAAAACTTGGCCTTAAAGTCCTCCATGGTCTGGCCTATCCCATGCCTCCAACCTCTGCCCTTGCTTACTCTGTACAGTCCCACTGGACTTCCTTCAGCTTCTTGAATTCACTAGCCCTTTCCCAACCTGGAGATCTCTCTTCCACAAATACCCTCCCTGCTCACTCTTGCCTTGCACCTCTCTCACACTCATGCCCTTTCACAGACCCTTTTTATGGCTGATTCTCCTTTTTGTTCTCAGCTCAAATGGCACCTGCTCAGAGCTGCTGTCACTGCCACCCAGTTTAAAGACTCCTTCTCCTACCTCGTCACATTGCCCTGTTTTGTTTCCTTCATTGTACATACCCCTGTGTGCTACTGTCTTATCTTTGAATGTGCTTCCTGTTCCATTGACGGTCCCCAGCCCCCTGAGTAAGACAGCAGGGGCCTTATTTGTTCTAGTTCACTGTTATACCCTCCACTCTTAGAATCAGGTCCAGCTCAATACTTGGTAAGTACTGCTTTATCAAGGGTCTTGCGATAGCTCCTCTTATTTTCAAATATTGAAGGTAAATTCTTCGGGGGTTCGTTCCCCACCCTCAATCTCCCCCCTGTTCACAGTCTTTACTTTTGGCTTTTACATACCCGATCTATTGTCTCAAAAATGCTGGCAGCTGCTGCACGGCCAGTTGCAAAGGCTTCCAAACAAGAAGACGCATTGCCAAGGTTTAAAGCTCCTACTATGACACTGAGGAAGATCTGAAATGAAAAGAACAAGGGAATTTTCATGTGTTTTTCTCCATGTGTTTTGATGCTATCATTTGGGCCATCCCTGTGAACTTAGATTCCTCAGAAATATTCTTCCATGGGAGAAGAAAGCTAAATAGCTCTTTGGCTATTTGAAAACATCTGAAATAATCTCCATTCTGTAAAGCATCTCCAATTTTTCCATTGCTATGACTTAAAAGACTACATTATTTTTTACTGAACATCCCTCTTCCCCAAAGTAAAACTTGTTTTGGAATGGGTAAGAGGTCTAAGCAAGGCAACATATAGCGTATAGAAACAAAATGGGTTAAAACAGCAATATAAGAATTTGATATGTTATATAATCAGACATGCAATGGTTTTCTGGTTAAAGGGTTGCCAAACCAATAAAGACACTAAGATCACCTTGACTATCCCAGAGGTGGGCACATGCAAACTTGATTTGCTGCTCCTGCTATTAGCACACTAGTCACTAGGATAACTATCAATATGACCACTACTAACCCTAATAGCAAATGACAAGGTATGCTTCTAAGTGCCTTATCTGTATTACTGCATTTAATCCTTACAACAGAATGGGAAACAGACTTGTATGAAGGCTTCCTAATTTGCCCTAAGTCACAACATTTAATGAGTAATAGATCAGTATTTGAACTCAGGCTCTTGACTGCCATTCTTTCTAGCTCCCAGCCTCACCTGCTGCTGGCTGCATGCAGGTGAATTGACTGTGTCTCTAAGCAGAGCTCAGGCAGCTCCCCTGTGACTCACCAACACAGCCCTCTCTTTACCTTAAGGGAAACCGACCTGATCATGACTGGATGTTCCTACCAAATAGCCCTTTGATTTTATCATCATTGTTTATAAAAACGAGGAAGAGACAAGGAGGCAATTCCTCAAGTTGACCTCTAGGGAGAGGACAAATTTCCTCCCCTCCATGCTGCCAAAGAACCGTGCTACTCACATGACACACAACAAGGACACGCCATTGGCCACAGTCTATTGCCAAGCTAAAGACTGGCTCCTGCCTGAATGTAATCTTTTTTAGGTAATCAAATAATCCCAGTCTGTGCTGATTTCCATGGGCCAGACCCTTTCCACTGGTTATGTCACATCAGAGCAAATTACTTCCAAGTCTCTCATTGCTCTTTCTTCCAGTGGCTGGGGTGGCTGGGCTGTGCAAAGTCTCAGAGCCTCTGAGCCTCCAGCTATGCCCTTTCCTTGTTAGCAACCCACAATTGGGGGGATTAACAGGGAGCTCACCCCTCCTCCTTGAATTCTCCAGCCTATGTATGGGGATAAACATCTCTCTCCATGTGTCCTTTTCTTCATTTAGGGCAGGTGGTTCCTCCCACAGGCAGATGACTTAATATTTCAAGCCCTAATTTCTTCATGTGTAACACAGGAATAATGACTACAAATAATAATAGGATTGTTGCATAAATCAAATGAGATAATGTATGTAAAGATGATTAACCCAGTTCTAGTTACTTAATAGCAGTGATGATGAAAGTATCCAGGTTCCACACTTATAATACAAAGCAGACAAAACAGTTCTATGTCTCCTTTGCTTTACAACTACCCTTATCAGAGGTCCTCCTACCTCAGCAGGGAACTTTCTACATCCTACACTAGGTTAGGGTCTGCAATCATTTTCTATAAAGAAACAACTAGTAAATATTCTAGGCTTTTCAGGCTACATCTGAAGCAATTACTCAACTCTGCCATTGAGTACAAAAGTAGCCATAGACATCATGTAAATAAATGATTGTGGCCATGTCCCTATAAAACACTATTTATAAAAACAGGCCACCAGAGTTTGCTGACTCCCAGTTTAAAGTCTAAACTGACTTGTTGAAGGATTAAATCGAGGTTTGGGCCTTCTTAGGAGAGGAGCAAGCAAGCCAGGACAGAGGCACATGCCAGATACCATCATGGCGGCCAGCATACATCCAACCAGGCTATCATTTTTCACCCCAAATGCCGTGTTCTTTAACACTGTGACAGTAGTGTGGAAAGAGATGGGAAGAGACACTGCTGTGGAACAATAAGTCTAGTGTGTGTGGAAGAAAAGGGGGTCTGTGGCCCCTTGGAAGACAGATTTAGAAGCAGGACCTTGGAGCCACAGAGACATGAGTTCAAATTCTGCTCAATGCCACTTACTACGTGTTTCTTAACTCACAGGCCTCCATTTCATTCTTTAAGTGATAGTAGAATATGAAGTTGTGAGCATTACATATGATAATCTTATTAAATTCCTCACTCAGTACATGAGACCAGTATACATTAAATGTTACCCTCTATTATTTTTTTTTTATTAGTGAACCCTGAAACTTAGGGGAGGCATGAAAAAGCAATCTTCTGCCCCATTAAGTTCCCCTTTATCTTTCCCTAACAGACCACAGAGTATATTTTTCGGCTGTGTACAGGTGACATTAGTTAGACATTCACATGATCTGTTTACCATTTATGCTCAATTACCACACAACCAGTAATGATTTTGTGTCTCACAAAATGTACTAGATTAACCTAATTGTTAATTAATTAATTTGTGGATTAGAAGACAAAGGGATATAGCTCATGCATACTTGGTCTTCATAGTTTGCCGCTCAGAAGAGTGACCAAGAGCACAGAGCGTGCGCATGTGTGTCTGCTAGAGAAAGAGAGAACACGAATGAGGATTATACCGTGGAAGGATGCCTGTCATCTTCCCAGAGAAAAATTTCTCAAGGTGTAAGCAGAGGTTTATAGGAAGAGGTTAGAAGTAAGTGGTTCATCAGTGATGATTGAAATGTTAGAGACACGAGTGTGCCATGTCTGCACACAGTAAATATTCAAGGAATATCCGTTGAAAGAATAAATTATTTGCAGAAAATATAGAGTAGCCACAGTCCAACGGGCAGGAAACTTAAGAACCATAAAATTGGATTCTTGCTAGAGTTACCCGGGGGATTTTTATTCAATGCTTCCACATGGAAATGCGTATTATTTAATTTTCAATTTTCCAATTCATTTTTCCCTTTGAACTGTTATCCGTGCATACCTGTGTCCTCTCTTTGTAGGCATGGAATGAAAGAAAGGGTGACTTTTCAACACGTGTCCTTTTGCAGAGTAAGCAGATATAAGCAGCTGGAACTAAAGTCAACTGCTGGTGTCCCTAATTTGGTAAATGTTAGAAGTTCTTAGGCGTAATTGGATCAATAAAGACAAGGGAAATCGTAGTCAGATTTCAGACCTGCAATACTTTTGCTGGCTTTTCCAGTGTGAAAAACTGCGTCTCAGTTGCTAAGAAGTTAAGTTATGATAACAGTAATACTTTCCATCTATACTATCCATTTATGTATGCAAAACACTTTAATATGTATTATCATACTTAGGTTTTTTTTAACCAAATTTCAAAGTCATATCAACTGTTCATGTTGCAAAGATGAACTGAATTTTAAAAGTCATTCCTAGTGTGTTATCATATTCTTAATGAACTAATCATTACCTCCATTTGCAGATCAAAATCTCATTCAGTTTTCCTTAGAAATATGATTAAAGTAGAAGACCTCAAACTGCAAACTTTCAGTTGGCAAAGCTTCTGCTATTTCTCATTATTTAATCAATGTCTGTTTCATCCAGAATCTAAAGCCAAAACACTTTCCTTAAGAATCTTACATGAAACTACTTCCTGTCTTCCTGCCCATCCAAATGAAACAGATATTTAATTTTGGACTTCCCTGACCTCATGGACCTTACTGTCTAAAGACAGGGAGGAGTGGAGACAAGTAGGAACCCATGTAAATATTCTATGTCACACAAGTGCTCTGAAGGAAAAGGACAGCATGATATAAAAAACACTAAACATCAATGGAAGGCCTGACTGGGAAAGGGCATTCAGCTGAGAAGCCCAGCAACGAAGGGAATCCTGCTGTGAAGAGAGGGCCAGAAGCTAAAGAGGAAAGGCCTAGGGAGGGGAGATGGGAGGAGAGGCCCACCCTGGCCCCAGCCACACCTGGTTATCCCGCTGTTCACTGTCCTGGTTCCCTGTTCTCCACTTCATAGCACATGTCACCATTTGTCTTTATGCATGTATATGGTTAATTATTACTTATCTTCCCCGCTAAACTGTAAATTCTACCAGGGGGAAAAAAAATCATATTTCTTTTGCTCACTATTGAATCCTTTCTGCCCTGGGGTCTGGCACTTAGTAGATGTTTGGTAAGTCCCTATTGAATGCATAACCAAAGGGCACTGAAGATGAAGGTAGCCATGGTTAGCTATGGCCTGGAATAGCACAAATGAGGAGTAAAATACATTTGTGTCACTTATTCAGTTAAGGATATTATTGACTTGGCATTTTAGTTAACTCATTATGTATCCCAATGTGTATCCATTAACACATAGCATGTCCCATTACTATGTGTTAAGCTCGATTATCTGAGCTCTATTAAATTTTAGTTGGGAAATATATATTCCACTTTCATAGCATATTTTCTCTTGGACTCAGTCAGAAAATCATTGTTTTACAACTATAAAGTCTTCAGTTAATTGGAAATCAATAAATTGTTGGTCCTATCAATTCAAACGTTTGGCACCTTTTTACCATAAAATGCATAAGTATTGCTTGTTTCTGCAGATGACTTCCTTAGGGAAGACGTTTTCTTCCTTGAGACATTAAAGTAATAAACAGAATGTCTTATTACGGCCTTTGCTGAGATAGCAGGAAATGTTCTACGTAAGTCAATGAGATCAAAGCACCTGCACGAGGGCTCCTGGTGTGTATTCTCCTTCATCCAGGACCAGTTTGGAGCCGTACCAGAAGGCCAGAGCGTAACAAAAGAAGATGAGACACCACACATATCCAGTAAAGAATCCCATCACTATCCCTTTTCTAATTCCCCAACGCTGGGCAAAGACAAGATTTTTCTCATACCTGTGAAGAGAAAACATTTGAGTCACTTTCAGTAGCAGCAGCTCAAGTTGTAACATTTCAAACAGGCCACAATGCAGTGGTTTTACTAAATGACTATAAAATCACCCCAAACACAGAGCAGCTTTAGAGAAAGAAATCTGCAATAACCTCTATGTAGTTATTTACAGTTAGTTTCAACCTGACAATGAAACACGTTGAAAGGATGATACTTAACAAGGCCTCCTAGTTGATTGCAGCTTGGATTGTATAGTGGCATAAGCTTGGCCCCAAGAGAAAAGAATTTTCAACACAAATGTTTGGATAGGAGAGATCTAGTACTATTGGTGTTTGAATTGTGTTCTTGAATCACATGACCTGTTTGCTATCTGAAAAGAATGCATCTGGTTCCAAATAAGAAGGTCTACCTACTGGGCTTTCCAGCTCTCTATGCTTGGAACTGGTGTTGACACCAACTCATCTAGGTATTCTCAGTAATCTACCCGTGGCCAAGATGCTGCGCTGTGACATACTGGTCAGGTTCCCAGCCATGGGACCTAGATAACTGAAACCATGTGGAAATTCAATGCAATGACTAGGCTTTAGTAATTCTGTGATCAAGCCATGAGCAATGGGCATTGTCACATATATAGTGGAGGCATTCTGAAGCCACCTTCCTTCATCTCAAAAATTAATTTCATGGAGAACTTTTAACCTTTCACAGGCACAAGCTAAAAGCATACCCTATGTTTGGTATCATTTTAAAAATACTACATTGCCCCTTTTACTAACAATACAAGATAATATCATTAATGGTAGAAGTACACTACTGAAAATTTTTATAAGACATAAGGGACCCTCCTCAAACCAAGAGAAGTGAAAAAACAAACAAAGAAAAAAGGACAGTGGTTGTAAATCCCATTCTCTTTTTTGTTTGATGAATTTGGTAGCAATTGAGACTGACACCATCTTCCTAGATCTATACCACATAAAATACGAGTTTCCATTCAGGTGGTGGTGATTGTATTAAATCAGTATATGGCACATGGTAAGCACTCATCAAAATTAGATAAATTAAAGAAAACATTTTTTTTTAACAGCTGTGTTGTTTTGGCCACTTGGGTTTTTATTTTCATTAAGAATCTCTAGAATGATGATCTATAATATACCGACACCAAATTATGTTTGATTAAATGTAAATCTTTTGGGGCTTTATAAAGAGCATGCCCAAGGTAGCTGAATAAAATATATTGAATAAAAAAAGTATTCTATAAAAATATGTGAAATTGGGCTTGGGATCATGTTGGCTTTTTCTTTATTATTATTTTGAAATAATAAATATTGCATATGTGTGGTGTGCGGCATGATGTTTTGAAATACGTATGCATTGTAGAATGGCTAAGCCAATCTAATTAACTTATGTATCACCCCCATACCTATTGTCTTTCTGTTTATATGGTGAGAATACTTAAAATCTACTCTTTTAGCAATTTTCAAGTATGCAACACATTATTATTAGCTGTAGTTATCATGTTGTACAATAAACGTCTTGAATAAACTGCCTCTCATGTGACTAAGGTTTTTTATCATCATAATCATAATTAAATAATTATTAAAATAATCTCTTGAACTTACTTCTCCTGTCTAACAGAAATTTTGTATCCATTAGCCAACATCTCCTCAGTCCTTGCCTTACAACCCCTGCCCCCAGCCCCTGCTAAAGCCCCGGCTAATCACTATTTTGTTCTTTGCTTCTATGAGTTAAATCTTTCTTCTTCTTTTTTTTAATCATACAGTATTTGTTTTTCTGTGCCTGGCTTATTTGACTTAACATAAGGTTAAGTCCTCCAGGTTCATCATGTTTTTGCAAATGTATTTCCTTCTTTTTTTAAGGCCGATCTGGGACTTATTCCATTGTATGTGTGTATGTGTTATGTGTATATGGGTATGTGTGTGTCTGTGTGTCCACTCACCTATTGACAGACACGGGTTGATTCCACATCTCGGTCATTGTGAATAATGTTGCAATGAACATGAGAGTGAAGATTTCCCTCAAAAAACTGCTTTCATTTCTTCTGGCCATATACCCAGTAGTGGAACTGCTGGATCTATAGTAGTTCTATTTTTAACTTTTTGAGGAATCGCCATACACTATTTTTTTGTATTAATTTACTAATTCCCACCAATAGTGTACTAGGGTTCCCTTTTCTATACATCCTTGCCAACATTTCATATCTTTTTTCTTTTTGCAGATAGCCATTTTAACAGGTGTGGGGTGTGACATCTTATTGTGATTTTGATGTGCATTTCTCTGATGATTAGTGGTATTTGACATCTTTTCATATACCTGTTGTTCATGTTTTTGTCTTCTTTGTGGAATTATCTATTCAGGTCCTCTGAGCATTTTTTATTTTTTACAGCTATTCTAAAACTTATTTAGCCATTTCCCTCTGACATACCTTAATGTTTAACCCTTGTAGTAGTCAACTTTGGCTGCCATAACAAAGTGCCATAGACTGGGGTGAGGAGGGGGCTTAAGCCACAGAAATTTATTTTCTCTTGGTTTTGGAAGCTGGAAGTCCCAGGTCCAGCTGTCAGCAGGATTGGTTCCTTCTGAGACCTCTCTCATGTCTTCACATGGTTTTCCTTCTGTCTGTGTGTCTGTGTCTTATCTCCTTTTTTTCCTTTTTTTTTAAAAAATTGTTTGGGATTCATTGAGGGTACAAAGAATTAAGTTACACTGATTGCAGTTGTTAGCTAAAGTCCATCTTGTAATTGTGTCCTACCCTCAAGAGGTGTGCCATACACCGTGACCCCCATTCCCCTCCCTCTGCCCCTCTACCCTCATTCTTCTACCTCCTCCCCTTGTATTAGATCATCTATTGCCTTCATATTAGAACTTAGTACATTGGATTCTCGTTTCTCTATTCTTGTGATGCTTTACAAGAAGAATGTATTCTAGCTCCATTTAGGTTAATACAAAAGATGTAAAGTCTCCATTTTTTTTAGTGCTGAATAGTATTCCTTGGTATATGTATACCACAACTGTTCATCCACTCCTGGGTTGGTGGGCATTTAGGTTGTTTCCACAATTTGGCCAATTATAAATTGAGCTGCAATAAACAGTCTAGTGAAAATGTCCTTATGATAAAAGGATTTTTCTGCTGTTTCTTCCTAATGAGTGTTTTCTTTTTGTCTGTTTCCTTATTCTACTTTTTCCTTTCACTTCCTCTTGCTCTTTAAGTTATCATGCCTCTGACCTAAGGTATCGAACTGTTCTTTGGGACACCAGTGGATCACTCTCATGTGTTCTTGCCATTGAGTTGACTTACTTATATGTATTGAATATTAACCCCATGTATGGTTTGCAAATGCAATATTTTCCCTCATTCTATAAATTTTCAATTCACTCTGTTGATTGTTTCCTATGGGAAGATTTTTTTGGTGTAATGTAATCCCATCTGTCTATTTTTGCTTTCATTGCCTGTGTTTTTGAGGTCATATCCAAAAAGTCATTGCCTACACCAATGTCATAATGCTTTACCCCTTATGCTTCCTTCTGTTAGATTTACAGTTTTAGGTCTTATGTATCAGTCTTTAATCCATTTCGGGTTGATATTTGTATATAGTGTGAGATAAGGGTCTAATTTTATCTTCTGCACATAGTTACTCAGTTTTCCCAACATAATTTATTGAAGTGACTTCTTTTTCCCCCTTGTGTGTTCTCGGCATCCTTGTTGAAAACTAATTGACCGTAGAAGTGTAGACTCACTTCTGAGTCCTCTATTCTGTTCTATTGGTCTATGTGTCTATTTTTATGCCAGTACTATGCTGTTTTGATTACTTTAGCTTTGTAGTGGATTTTGAGATAAGATAGTGTGATGCTTCTGATTTTGTTCTTCTTGCGCAGGATTGCTTTGTATATTTGGGACATTTTGTGGTTGCATATGAATTTTAAAATTTTTTAAAAATTCTGTGAAAAAAGTCATTCAACTGACAGGGATTGCATTGAATCTGTAGGTTGTTATGGGTAGTTTTTAACAACATGAATTTTTCTGTTATATAAATCTACCAGAATAAAGCATAAAGGGAAGCTCTATGACATTGGCCTAGGCAATGACCTTTTGTGTTTTTTTTCAAATTCTTTCACCAGTGTTTTATAATGTTCAATTTACTGATCTTTTTCCTCCTTGGTTAAGCTTATTGCTAAGTATGATTTTGTAGCTATTGTAAATGAGATTGTTTTCTGGGTTTCTTTTTCTGACAGTTTGTTGCTAGCATATATAAATGCTATTGATTTTTTATGTTGATTTTGTTCATTGAAATTTTACTGACGTTATAGTTTTTTGGTGGAGTCTGTAATGTTTTCTATGTATAAAATCATGTCATCTGAAGTCAATTTAATTTTTTCTTTAGGATTTGGATGCCTTTCATTTTTTTTCTCTTGCTTAACTCCTCTGGCTAAGACTCCCAATACTATAATAAATAGAAGTGACAAGTGGGTATTTTTGTCTTATTTCTAACATTAAGGGGAAAAGTTTTCAAATTTTCACTCTTAAGTATAATTTAGCAGTGGACTTATAATATATGGCATTTATTGTATTGAGGTACATTCTTTCTATACCAAATTTGTTGAGAGTTTTTATCATGAAAGGATATTAAATTTTTTCAATGCTTTTTCAGCATCTATTGAGATAATAATATGGTTTTTGTCTCTCATTCTGTTAATATGCTGTATCATATTTATTATGTGCCTATGTTGAACTACTCTTGTCCTAGGGATTAATCCCGCTTAATCATGGAGAACGGTCTTTTTA
Source organism: Galagoides demidoff (assembly GCA_963574575.1). Lineage (NCBI taxonomy): Eukaryota > Metazoa > Chordata > Mammalia > Primates > Galagidae > Galagoides > Galagoides demidoff. The sequence continues at coordinate 14,770 of CAUYQV010061849.1, forward strand.
ATGAACTGTTGAATTTGGCTTACTAGTATTTTGTTGAGGATTCTTGCATCCATGTTCATCAGAGATGTCAGTCTGTAATTTTCTTTTCTTATAGTGTTCTTGCCTAGCTTTTGATTAGATCAGGTTATGTTGGCCTTGTAAAACGAGTTTAAATTTCAATATTTTGGAAGAGTTTGAGGAGGACTTATAGTAGTTTTTCTCTAAATGTTTGTTCCTAAATGTTTCTCTAAATTCAGCAGTGAAGCCATCAAGTCCTGAGCTTTTCTTTGATGGAAGATTTTCATTACTCATTCAATCTCCTTCCTCATTATTGATCTGTTCAGATTTTCTATTTCCTCATGATTCAATTTTTGCAGGTTGTTTCTAGGAATTTATCCATTTCTTCTAGGTTATCAAATTTGTTGGTGTGCAATCATTCATAACAGTTTCTTATGATCCTTTGTATTTCTGCAGTGTCAATTATAAGGTCTCATATAGGCTTTTCTTTAAATGGTAGTAAAAGCCATTTAACTAGCATGATAAACTGGGGTGAGGTATGATAGTGTGTGTACATGTCATCAAAGTTTGAAATAAATATTTAACCTAAGTTGATTTTCTAAAAATCATGAACTGTCACATCTTTAAAAATGGATTGCTAAAGACTTGAGACTTCATATAGGGCTTTGGCTCACCTAAACTACTCTCCTACTTCTTAAACAAGTACTCCCTCAGGGTGCCACAGACCAAGGTGGATCTGATACTTTATAAGAACCGGGTAAGATTCAGGGTACTTTGCTGATTGATGAAATTTGGGAAAGGGGCAGACATTCCAATTAACTAACCTTTTGACCTCTCTTTCCTCACCACCAAAAGCAGCCACTGTTCGCATGGATGAAATGACTTCATCAGCCACTGACCCTGCTTTGGCATAGGCCTTCAGCTCATAGTCTGTAAATTTAGACACACTCTGAAATCCAAAAGAAGAAAAGAAAACATGAAGACCATGAGATTAGGCAGGTCAGCCTGTCTTTTGGTAATTTATTTAACAGAGTAAACATGTGGTATGGTTTATACAAGACAAGATTCTAACTGTAACACCATTCACAGGAAGAAGGAATTTGGTCCAAGTTTGGTCTATATTAAGCCTTATCCAAGTGTGTTAGGTTGTTGATGTATGAAAATGACTCCACTAAATTCAAGAGCTCTCTCACTGATTCCCACATGGGTCATCCTGTGAGACTAAATTGTTTGTTATCATACTAAAAAAGTTTTCAAGTCAAACTATGTTATAGTTCATTATTTAGCCAAAAGTATTGCACAATTTATAAACACCAGAGGCAAAGACCAGAAGCCTAAGTATATATCATAATTGAGTAATGTATAAAATGAGAGAAAAGACAGGAACAGGCAAAGGCATAATATTGCAGAAGAATTCCAGAGACAAAAGCTTCAGGTACATATTATGCCATTGTGACTCAACCGGGGACAGGTGGGAACAACTATTATAGTTTTGATTTTTACAAAAGGAAATGAAAAGACATCTGTGCTTAAGAGTAGACCAGTAACTTTTTCTAAACTTGGACTTGATTGAGCCCTAGTCAAATTAATTCCTAAAGAAATCTCTGGCACAGATTAAAAAACAAGAAGGTGAAAAAGCAAACCTTGTGGAAAATCAGCTGACTCAGAAATCTAGAAAATATATACCCAGACTAAGGGAGTTTATCTTCCAATAGTTTTTTACAAATTTTTAGCAGTAAAACTCTTAAAATCTTAGAATTCTAAGATACAAAATAGATAAAAATAGTTATAAAACAATATATTTATTTCATCCATCCACATTATATAAAATTTGTGAATTGAAAAGGTAACAGTAAGGAAAATGAAGCTATTTTCATTAACATTAAAATTTGCATGTGGGCCTTATGGATGACACTGTAGTTCTTAATCTCACTCCTCATCTAATTAATTCCTAAAATATGTATGAGCAGCACAACAACAAGAAAATTAAGTAATTGTGAGTGATATCTGTTTTTACATGTATTGTAATGGCACATTAAATAACCTCAGGACACATCAATTAAACTCACAGAGCAACTTCAGAGATGTTAGGGAACTGTTAGGAAAAATCTAACCATAACCCAACTACAGCCCAAGATGAAGGGGAAAGAGGAGGGGGAGGGGTGGGGAGAGGATGGGTGGAGGGAGGGTAATTGGTGGGACCACACCTATGGTACATGTTAAATCTATTAAGTGTAGAATATACATGTCTTAACACAATAACTAAGAAAATGCAGTGAAGGCTATGTTAACCAGTTTGATGGAAGTATTTCAAATTGTATATAAAACCAGCACATTGTACCCCATAATTGCATTAGTGTACACAGATATGGTTTAATAAAAAAGAAAAGAAAAATCTGACCATTTCTTGTTTCTCATCGTAAATTAAAAACTCAAACAAAAGCATATAAAACCCCTGATATTTTCTAATGCGTCATATGCCATATGCCTTTGCCTGTGTTTGTCACACCCCTGAATTGAAGGGAATTGTTGTATGATACACAGGAACAAACGTGCACAGACCTGAAAGCAAGAAAAGACAAGTGCCGAGCTACAGATTCCAAATCAGGGACATGCTCACAAGGAGTTAGAAACAGCCACTGAGGTAGCAAGACAAACTAATTCTAAGTCTATTTAAAAGCAAGTTAACCAGGTTACATTTGGGTCACCAACATATTAAAATGTGGCCTATAATCTATTTGAGTGTAGTTATTAATTTAGTCATGAGTTTGAAGAAAGAGATTAAATATATTAGAAAAAAAATGAAGAATCAAATGTTTACAAAATCCCTGACTTCCCTCTCTGGAAGTCGAGGGGTTCCCTGGAGCACAGCTGGTCAGTGACTGGTAGGAAAGCTTGTCGTAAACCTTACATGATTCAGTGGATTGGAAAAAACAAAATCTCTCCTGAGCAACTGATTCTGAGCCAGACACTGCTTAAGAGCACAGTGTGGATTATTCCCTGAATCATCATAATGACTTTCGGAGATATTATTGCTATTGGAAATGTGAGGAAACTGAGGCTTTTGTGGGTTCAATATATTTTTCTTGAGTCACACTATCTGTTAGTGGTAGTACCAGGTGTTAACCTAGTGGAGTGGAATGAGCTCTTTGCTACTATCACTTAAAAATATTGTCTATATTACCTAGGTTTGCATAATATAGCCAATGGGTCATAGGAATATTTTGCTAGAAAATGTTATCATGGAGGTTGGTACCTATTGCTTAAGCATGTGTGAGCATGTGTGCAGTTCTTCAGATAAACTCTATTCTTCTTTACAGCAAATTATTAGTGTGTCTGATTCTCTGACCTGCTGCCTAACGAGGATGCTCTAAAAGTATGAATCATTTCTCAGTTTGCTGGTGAGTGTTTTTAACTGGAGTGACCCCAAATTCCTACCTTTACACTTTGTCTTGGCCTGAACACCTGGGGACAGAGACTGTGACAAGGGTGATACTCAGACTGGGTCAGATAACCTCTCTCTGAAAGTGACCAGATAAAATGGAGAACACAGCTGTGATTGCAGGAATCCTTTTTATGTGCTTGTTACTGATCCGAGCACGTTCGTTGTGTCTTTCAGAGGTGAGTATCTGAGCTTGGGAGAATTTGGGGAGCAATACGCATATTGGAGTGTGCGTTGTGATTTGAAGTCAGGCTCCCTTGAACTTGGATCCTGCTCTGCCAGCTGTGCAGTCACAGATAAGACCCTTGACCTCTCTGAGCCTCAGTTTCTTATATTTAAAATGGTGCTAGAACTTACTTTATAAGGTTGTTATAAGGATTAGAGGTAATGAATATGAAGCTCCTAATATGCCTGGGAAAATAGTAGACGCTCCAAAAAATGTAGTTGTTTACCATTAATAAAACAATATTTACCTTATTAAAACATCATTAATCCATACTCTATGGAATGTTATCTGGCACTGAGGAATAGTCAAACAAAATAAAATCAAAATAGTGGTAAATTGAACAGGTGCAGTGGCTCATGACAATTATCCCAGCTTTTTGAGAGGCCAAGATGGGAGAATTGCTTGAGGCCAGGAGTTTGAGACTAGCTTGGGCAAATAGTGAGACCTTGTTTCTACCAAAAACAGAAAAAATATGCAGGTATGGTGGCATGTGCCTGTAGTCCTAGCTACTCAGAAGATTTAGGGAGATCACTTGAGCTCAGGAGTTTTAAGTTGCTGTGAGTTACAATCCTGCCACTGCCCTCTAGCTTGGGCAACAGAGAGAGACCTCATCGTTAGACAATAATAATAACAATAATGATAATTATGTTGACTAAACATACTCAGGTAAAGGGACTCAAGTTTCACATGGCTATTTTTGGCTATTCATTAGTGCAAATGTCTTCCTATGGAGAGCTGCAAAAGGACATCTTACCAGACCAATGATGGCTGCTCCAATCCCTATCAGAGGGCTGACAGAAATAATAACCAAGGTCAGTTTCCAACCCCTGTAAAATCCCAACAGGAAACCACAGATGGTCGTGGTCATGCGCTGAATGAAAATGGCCATTTGGTCAGCTATGGCATCATTGATTTTATTAATATCACTGGAAACAAGAAAGACTTTGGTCATTAAAACTGAATTTGGTCATTCAAATGTCTTGCTGAAAAATCTAAGTCTTTTCCTTTCTCAACATTCCTATCTGCACACTCCTTCTCAGATCCTGGAAAGTTTACGTCCCCTTAAGGATGTTGTCAAGCCTCTCTCCTCATAGCCAACCGAGTTCCTCCTTACCCAGCTTTCTCGTTTGGTATCCACTCAATGCCAATAAAGGATTTTGGAAACTACCTAATTTGTTTCTTCCTTATAGCTAATATCCTTGGTCTGTTCTGCAGAGCCCTTCTTTCTTTCTTCATGCCTACTAAATTCTTGCAGCCTCTATCAGGGGTTCTCAAACTTTTTAAACAGGGGGCCAGTTCACTGTCCCTCAGACCGTTGGAGGGCCAGACTGCGGGCCCTGGGACGAGTCGGCTGCTAAGCAGGACAGGCAGTGGCAGCAAAAACACCCAGCAGGCCAGATAAATGTCCTAGGCAGGTTGCCTGTGGCCCACGGGCCGTAGTTTGAGGACGCCTGGGTTCTATTCACATACCCTGTGATTCATAACCCTTATATAATTCCCCAGGAAGGAGTAGTACCTTCCTCCCTATGCTTCCATAGCAATGTATTAATAATATTTTGATTAATATATGAATTATATTACTTATATTAATACATTATATTATGGCAACATATTGCTATTAATGTATTGTTAATTAATAATAATTAACCCCTATTTGCACAAACATGTTTGTATAATTATTGCATTCTATTTGATGATAGTATAGAATAGTGGTTAAGAGCACAGACGCTGGAGCCAGATTCTCAATTTGAATACAAACTCATCTTGAACAAATTACTTAACCTTTTTGTGCCTCAGTTTCCTCATCTGTAAAGTGGAGATAATTAATAAAACCTTACCCCAGTGAATAGGTAGTCATGAAGATTACTTAATATTGGGAAGCATATTGGACAGTGCCTATCATATAATAAGAAATCAGTATGGGTTAGCTTAGATTATTTATTTGCTTGTTTTTCTTATTCTTCCTGTTAAGAGCAGGAATACAAGGTAAGTCCTCCAGAATATTGATTGAATATAATATACTAAATTCATATGCCTGAGATATTTCCTTACTCTCTTGTCCAAATGGAGCAAATAGGGCTTGGGAATTAATAGTAAAAATGGATTAAAGACATTAGCCAGAGAGTAGACTATTATATTCCAGCAAGGTCAAATAACTGTCGCAGGTTACAGGAAGTAAGGAGCAGAGTAAGTGCTGGATCGAGGGGTCCCAACTTTCAGTCTGCTTTCTCTCCACTATACAGTGACTGTCCTTCAGGGACCCCAAAGTCCAATTCAATGGGGAAAGTCCAATTGGAAAGTCCAATTCAACTGATTCTAATTACTCTTATTCAGAATTGCTGGGGGGCTAGTAATGACTCAAACTAATATTTAGGTATAAACTAGATTTAAGTCCAGTTTTTTAGTTTTAATATATCTCAAACTATATTTGGATTTTTTTTAATGTGTAGCAGTTGCCTCCCTAGACATAGCAACGTAAGTATTTTTAATTGTATTGTTTTTCCTTGTAGATACGTAGGTTGTGACATCCCTCAATTTCTCCTTCTAAGGCCAAATAATGCTTTCAACTCTCTTCTATGATACTTCATTTCTAATACTTTTATCAAGCCCGACGAACCAAATTGCAGTAGCTTGGCTTTCAATTTTTAATGATCATATTTGGTAAGGCATCGCCTTTGAAAAAGCCATGCCACCTATGAGAGCGAGAAACCAAATGTATCAAAAATAACTTTAAAAAGCTCTAAAATTATTTTATGATTCATAAGCAAGAGTTCTAGCATCCTAAAAAAATTATTCCCCCAGCTACTTACTCTGAGAATCTTGTATTCAGCTCCCCCACTGAATTGCAGTCAAACCATCCTATTTCCATTCTCATTATTCTCCTAAAGTAAATTTTTCTCATGTTCTGTATCTGACGAGCTGCAGCCATTACCCAGAAGCATATCTGGAAATGGACAGAGGAATGTTTAGTATCACAGCATTACAAATATTTGCCAATTCCTTCTTCTCTTTTCAGAAGAAAATACTTTCAATACCACAGTTGAGAAAAAAAGGGAAATGATGCACAACATGCTTCTTCTTGGGAACTAAGGTCGGAGCTCTAGCATCTGCTCCTCCAAGTGGAGGTGAGAACAACTTTGGACAAGGTAACCAGAGATTCGGGCTTGATTCTAGCCCTGACACTTAAGTAGGCCCCCAGCTTTTGAACTTGACCCAGTGGGTTTCACTTCATATGTAAAAGAAGGCATATTTTACTTCTTTTAGAAAGTAGTCTACTTCTTACAAGAAGACGCTATTGATCTTAAGTCACCTTTTGTCATACCACTTGGGAGGGAATTTTTCCCCTCCATGCTGCCCAGAAGCATTCATGTGCAGTTTTCAGGCAGTGATCCTCAGGAACCCGAAGACAACACTTCTAACACAAGCAGGGAATCTGATTTGCTCAGAGATTTCCTCTAACTAAAAAAAAACTAAGCCTTTCATTAAAACTCACAATGCCAGAATGGGAAAAATGTATTCATTTCTCTTTACAACTCACACTACCTGTCATCCTTGAATGCAAGGGAGGGAATTCATTATTTTTTCTACAAAAGAAAGCACAAAAAGTAAAAGGGTTAAGTAACCCCAAGCCCTTCTGTCTCTTAAATCTAGACTATGCTCTAGATTCAGCTTTGTGGAATTTGGATTGGAATACAGCTTAGGGAGATGTGAGCAAGGTCAGAGGAAAAGAAAGTCAATTTTGTTTTGCTCTGTCCCCACCTTCCTGGCTTTCTCCAGGTGCTCACTCTCCCCCTACACACGTATCCACAGCTCCCCATTTCTGGGTGTAGAAGAGAGGGTACAGGAGGGAAGCACAGGGGAGGCCAGGGCACTGGGCTCGCCATGTGAGTTGTCTCAGCCAAACACCTGCTCACGGCCTCTTCCATCATCCAGCTGAGAGAATCCCTCCCCATTCTCTCCTGTCCTCCAAATCACACCTGGAGTGCTTAGGGCTTCTGAATAGCTTAAAGGGTGACAACGCTTTGCATTTCTTTGCCATGTCTTTGAGCCCAAATGTTCATCCATAAATACATGGAGGAGCTACTCACTTGAATATAACCTGAAATGAGGACTGCAACCGCGATTCCAGCATAGTAACTGGCAAATTTGATCATTTCACTTTCAATGTCCAGCAACCTTGAAAAGAAAGAAAAAATGTTAAGACTTACAAGTAGGATCAAGCTCCCAAGAATTACATTTGTGGACTTGGCGCCTGTGGCTCAATCGGCTAAGGCGCCAGCCACATACACCTAAGGTGGTGGGTTCGAATCCCCAGCCCGGGCCCGCCAAACAACAATGATGGCTGCAACCAAAAAATGGCCGGGC
>CAUYQV010061850.1:0-11363 GCA_963574575.1 Galagoides demidoff
AAAAAAAAAACAAGAATACAACATCCAACAGCTGTGGAACAGTATTAAAGGACCTGAAATATATATAACTGAGGTTCTAGAGGAGATAAGAAAAAGAATGAAGAAGAAAGGAAGAAATACCTGAAGATAGAATGCCTGAAAATTTTCCAAAATTAATCAAAGATAGAAAGCTACAAATCCAACAAGCAAAAAGGAGAATAAATATATTTTTGAAATTAGATATTTGACCTTTTAAAAGTTAAATCACATACAAAGTGTTAATTACATGGGAATTGTATTTAATGCTAATTACACTTTGTATGCATGGGGTGGGTATTTACAACAGTGACTTGCAAACTCTTCAAAGAATATCCTCAAGTCCTCACAGGGATAATGGAGAGGAAGGTAGTTGCCCCAAGAACTTCCACTAGAGGTGAGTAACTAGAACTATATACATACCCCCTTCATAAATAATTAGAAAACAGACAATTGCATGTGAAATAATTCTTTTCAGACTTGGATGACAAGAAATGCAAAATGATAATGACTTAGAAAATGAAATAAATGAAGGGAGCCTAACAATAGACCCACCTTTGGATTAAACACTTTCATGAAAATAGTGCAGTTGAGAGAGTTCCCAAGCAGAACCCAGCAGTTTCTCTGAGTTGAGCAGGCAAAATATAAGAGTTTGGAGATGCTGATGAACCTTGTATTTGAGGTTCAATGCACTGAGAAGAAGGAAGCTATGCAGAGCAAGAGCACTAAAAATGCATATAATGTCTCCATGAATCTTTGAATGAATACCAAGCCATGCAGAGTGAAACTCCATTAGGCCAGGGAAAATAATGATCCAGAAATTATAGAAACAAAACTGAGAAAACATTCAAATTGCAACGACACAGAGTAGAAAATCTGCATTGAAAATTCAGAGTATTAAGTAGAGATTCCAAGTAGGTACTAGCCATGAACACTTGAAAAATAAAATTTAAAGTACAGTACCATCTAAAATAGCATCAAAAAACACAAAATACTCAGCCCTTAACAAATTAAGTACAAGAACTATTGCTGAAAACTAAAAAACCATTGCTGATGGATATTAAGGAAAACTCAGTTAAATCCCACAGTACACCATGTTCATGGATTAGAAAACTCATTTTCATAAAAATGAAAATTTTCCTCATTTTTTCTCTAGAAAAGATACAATACCAATCAAAAATAACAACAGAAATTTTTGTAGAAATAAGTGAGTTTATTATAAGATGTACAAGGACATTCAAGAGGCCTAGAATATCTAAAACCATTTTAAACAATAAGAAAGTGTTGGAGAACTTACATTACATGATAGTAAGATTTACCAAAATAAGCATATTATAGGCATCAGGATAGACATATAAATTAGTAGATCAGAGGAGAAACATATCCATGTACATCTGGTCTTAAGTTCAAACAAAGCTATAATAGTTACCTAATCAGAAAAGAATTTTTTTTTTTACAACAAATAATGCTAGAACTGAACATCTTTTCAGGAAAAATAACTTCACACAATACAAAAATTACTTGAAATTGCTCATAGACCTATCACTAAAAATATAAAATTTACAGCATCCTTACAAATCCTGTATTCTTGGAATAGGCAAAGATTTCTTAGACAAAACAAAGAAAAGTATAAACTGTAAAAGAAGAAGAGGCTGTTGACTGAGAAGGGGCACAAGTGACCTTGCTAGGATGGTAGAAATACTATGTATCTTTATGATTTTGTAGGCTACATTGGTGTATATATTTGCCAGCACTCACTTAATTGTATGCTAAAAATGGATACATTTTATTACATTATACCCAAATAAAGTTTTTCTAACATTTTTAAAAGTGAAAGTGACCGGAAACTATTTTAATGTCACAGAATTAATTCCATCTGTTATATAAACAAAAAGTAAAATTATAAGTATATACACTGAAAAAAAGTAAAATTACCTATGACTTATACCCCTTAAAATCCTATTCTTATTTCCTAGATATAAATGCTCTTAATCATTTGTTTTAGTTTCTGAGGCATTATTCTACACAGTATCCTTATACATCTGTATCGCAATTTATCACTATCAAATGGTATCAATTAACACTCTGCTAGAAAAGATAAGGAAATGGTTGTTGTACATTATTGTCCATATTTCTCACAATTTTGTTATTTCTATTATTATTTTAATTATTCTGTTGACGTGATTACCAATGTGAGCAGTTTGCATAGGGGGCATTTTGAAATTTTGTTGAGGCATTTTTTATTTTAATTATGATGCAGTAACACCGATGATATTGGCTTGGTAGGGACCAAAAATGCAAGATGTACTCCAAAGCAAAAGAGAGCACTGTACAACTTCTACAAGTCCCACCAGACATCCGTGAACGCAAAAATGCTACTCGTATGAGCTTATTAGTTATTTCTGTTTACATACAAATACAAATAATTTTGCAATAAACACTAATTTAATGCAACTAACATGTAAATCAAAGAAATACTATAGCAAATTTGTTCATAATTTTATCCCAAATCACACCATTTTAGAGAACTATGACACCAACAGCAATGTTACTTATTACATTTGATTTATTAATACAACACTCCTATATCAGTCAACATTTGTGACAGTTATGTTTATTCTGATTTTATACCCAAATGAAAATGTTAGACATCTTATTATATTTTCCATTTGCCTAGATATATGCATATCTTCATTTTTCCTTCTGGAGAAATCCTACCCAACCTGTAGACATGCATAAAATGTCATCTCCTCAAGGAAGTTTTACCTGATTTCCCCAAAGCTAATCATTCCTCCTCTGTATTTCCACACATATTTTTTATAAACTCACTACAGGATTTTTTTATTACTGTCTATTCATCCCAAGTGATAAAAGAATGTATTGCCTTATCTTTTTATAACAACTTACCCTGTCTTCACTCCAGCTATGATACAATGCCTGGCAGAACACCATTAATCTATAAAAAGTCAATGAATTACTAATATAAAATAACTTTTTGGAAGTAAATTTGATTGGAATACTGACCATTGTTTTTCATTTATTTGTTGAGAGCATAGGGGACATGTGTTATATTCTAAAACCATCAAAAGAACAAAAAGCACATTTATATTTGCACTTCACTAAGACAGATAGTGATGATTATAAAGAGACCAAATAGTTAAGTAAGACAAGACACCACAAAACATGAGTGTACTGACACAAATAAATGAGGAGGAAATAAAAACTATAACCTGAAATGTTAACTCAATAAAATGGTTGATATTTGAATGTATGAGGCAGGAAATGCAAAGTTGTTATTCTTGGAGAAATCATATCTCAATTAGACTCCACAAGCATATAAAACCATTAAAAATAATGACATTTACAATAATACAAAATAATCCCTGGTGTCAGAATTATTGTTGCTATGGAATAACTTTTAATTTCTTCACTTCTGTACATTTTAATGTTCAGCCATATAGATGTTTCACTAGGATTTTCATATTCAAATCCTTTACTGTTATTTCAAAATATCCCATATTTTGTTAAGGCAGCATGAATTAGTAGTTAAGAATTTGGATTTCACAGTTACATAGATTTGAGATTGAATCCACTTAGATACGTAATAATGTAAGACCTTTGCTAAGTAATTTAGCCTCTCTCAGCCTGTCTCTTTACTTTACAATATTATTCTGAGGGTTAGAGAAAATAATTGTAAATCAGGCGTCCTCAAACTACAGCCCATGGGCCACATGCGGCCCACCTAGAACATTTATCTGGACCGCCGGGTGTTTTTGCTGCCACTGTCTGTCCTGCTTAGCAGCCAACTTGTCCGGGGGCCGCAGCCCAGCCCTCCAATGCTCTGAAAGACAGTGAACTGGCCCCCTGTTTAAAAAGTTTGAGGACCCCTTATAGAACATAGTATTTACTAGATAAGTAGCTGGTTGTTATTATTATTATGATCATTATTATTATTGTCACATGTATCTTAAAATAAGTATACTTAACAAAAAGAATACAAGATCCATTCCATAAAGTATAAGGGAAGATTCAGAAAAAAGAAGGGAATTATTTATTTATTTATTTATTTATTTATTTATTTGGAGACAGAGTCTCACTATGTTGCCCTTGGTAGAGTGCCACAATGTCACAGCTCACAGCTCACAGCTCATAGCAACCAAAACTCTTTGGCTTAAATAATTCTCTTGCCTCAGCCTCCCAAGTAGCTGGGACTACAGGTGCCTGCCACAGTGCCCAGCTATTTTTTTGTTGTAGTTATCATTGTTGTTTGGCAGACCTGGGTTGGGTTCAAACCCATGAGCTCTGGTGTACTAGAGAACCCAGAGCTCTGCTCTGCTCTAGTGTCCTAGCCACTGAACTATAGGCACCAAGCAAAGGAAGGGAATAATTTAAATTGCTATCCATGAGGAATGTCTTGGTGAAAATCTTTTCTTTAAAGTAAACACTGAATATGTTTGCATCCCATTAAATTACACACTAAAATACATTTATTATAGTGTGCAAAATATTTGTCTCCAAACATAGAGACAGCGCAACATAGCCAATTTTTTAAATTTAAGGAAGCTAGAGACAAAAGGTAAAATAAAACATTTGCAGTTTATCTTTAATGAAGTAAAGATCTAATCCTTATAATATTGTTATTATTTATATCCCTTGCTGACATTGGTTCTATTGCTTTTGAGAAATAACATGTGAATAACAAATATTTACAGTAAAAATAATGAACATATATGGAGGCAAGGGGATAAAGAAATATGTATGTCTACAGATGTAGCATTTATCTGGTGAAATAGTATGATAATTATATCTCATTTCACTCAGATAAACAGGCCTACTAAGATATCTAGAAATAGATTCTAAAACTTTGTGGATTTTTTGACATTTAAATAAGTTGCGCTGCTGATAGATGTAAAAAAAAAAATCCATTTGCTTTACTTTTACATTGGAAACTACTCCATGCAAGTTGTGAGCAATTCATATTGCTCAAAAATGAGGAAAACAACTTATTAATTAAAACTGACCTTTAAATAGGGCATGTACACATATTCCACCTTACAGGCTAAAACACCTTTGAAGAGGTAACAAATTACCTCTATGTATAAGTGACATTCAGTTAAAGGGGTCTATTAAAAGTTCCATTACGATGACATATTTCCAGGGCTTCATAATTTTGAGAGAAAATTACATTAATTTATTTGCAAGAATTGTACACCAATTCTTCCCCAAGAAAATAAATCTAAAATCTCCTCTTGTGGGAAGCAAAACTCAACAAAATTCAAATAGCTAGGAGTAGGGAGGAAGGAATGGATAAATTCACACCTAACGGCTACATTGCACAAATTCGGGGCAAAAGGCCCACTTAAAACTTTGACTAAAAAGACACTAAAGCAAACTGTGCAACCAAAACATGTGTACCCTCATCATATTTTAGAAACTTTAGTCTTCCGTGAACTCATACCCATTATATAGCTTCTTCCTAACAGTTTACTAATATTTTCATGTTAGTTCTCATTGAAGATATATTTATAAGACATACTGCAAAAACTCACAAAAAGAGGAACAAATTTTAAAAATATTTCTCAAAATACACATACCCTATTTCTCTAGGCACATACATCTACAACACAAATAAGATATCTTGGTTTGTTAAGCTACAAATCAATCGTAAGATGGGTCAATTACCAAATATGTATTAAAGATCTACTTTTGCACTCACCCTATCTTGTGCCCAGAACTAAAACTAATGATACACAAACAATATTAACACTCTCAAAAGCTGACCATCTAGTTAAAGAATATACTGAAAATAATAAATATACAATAAAATGTTCAACTTCTGCAAGAGGGGAAAATTCAGTACAGACTGTGTAGTTTGGTAACACAGAGTTTGAAGTAATATGGCCCTAAGACTGAATTCCTGCTTGGCTACTTTTTGGGTGTATAACCATCGATTGAGCCCATTCAGCAAGCTATGGTCTTGGACTTCTTTATTTTCATCCCCACAGCTATTTAAAGAAATAGTTGACCCATTTTTTTCCTTGAAACAGTAGATTGTATCCAATTTCCCAACATTTTGTAGTAAATGATCTCCCTCCCTTGGTCTTAAACAGAACTTCATCTATACACCTTTTCTATTTTGTATTAAAGTTAACTGCATATACTTAATGTCCACCTCTCAACCAGTCACTTAAAGACGAACTTTCCACTAACGTGCTAGTCACAGTGCAAAAAAGTATATATTCTTTGATTACTTTTAATAGAAACTACATTCACTATAGAACTAAAACATTCCTGGCATGGAGAAATTTCAGTAGTCATTTAATTGGAAATCCAATTGAAAAGAATTTCTTAAAAGTATATTCTTCTATTCCATACCAAATGATAGTAACTTTTTAAATTACCACATAAGCTCTGGGTAAGGAGCTATTGATTCATTTAACAAAACATTTATTTATGATTACAATTCACCCACTACATTGGCAATATGAACATAAATCTGAAAAGTTCCTATTCTCAAAGATATTAGTGGGAGAAGGAAATCAGCAAAACCCTACTTTTAGTACAATTCTCAAGGTACTTCTCTTGAGCACAGAGAAGCAACATCTATACCTTCCTCACAGAAGGATTCCTGGAGAGCAGACCACCCAAACTACCTTAAAATATATGTAAAATTCATCCAGGTAAAGAAGTGTGGAAAGGAGTTCCAGGAAGATTATGTATGTAGAAACAAGGTATCTAGGAGAAAGGAACTAGATCATGGAATGCATTAAATGACATTCAAGGAAGGTTAAATTCTATCTTGAAGGCAGTATAAACTGGTCCTCAAGGGATATAAAGCAGAACAGTGGTACAAATCTAGACTTGGGGCTCAGAGCCGAGAGCATTTTCACTGAAAAGAAAGCTGCATCTGTGATGATGAATTAAACATAGTAGGTCAAATACTGCTAACTGAATGATATAGGTAGAAGGACTAGAGGAATAAGGAGTCTAGGATGGTCAGCCCTGTTATGCAGACTCAGAGAGCTTTCTGCTTCCACACAGACTTCACTGTTTCAGGAAGGCATGATGATAGATCAGCCTTTGGAGAATTTACATATGTAATCTTGTCAAGCTCTACAACTGCATTCTGGTTCCCAAATTAGACTTGTACTTCTAAATGAAATTTTAATTTACATGCTAAAAACAGAACCCTTAAAAACAACATCTGGGCTGGTTTTCCTAATCTATTTCTACCAGATTCAATATTCAGAGTTCCAGCACAGTGTTCACAAAATTACAGCCTATCAAAGGTTTCTGATGGATCTCATTAATCTCCCTCAACATTCACTGGGTACCCACCCTATGCTAGGCACTATGCTAAGAGGTAAGATCCAGACATTAATAAGATTTAGGATATCTTTCAAAGCATGTAGGCAGGGGAGGTACAGTAAACAAGTGTAATAAAGTGCTTTAATTTTGTGATATTTGTAACATGATAGAATGGAGACCTAAAAAAAGACGTAATAAAGCCCATAAATTGAAGAAGGGAGGAGGAAGAATCCAGGAAATTTTTTCTAGAGAAAATATAACACATAATACTTAATATTCAATTGGAAACCACAAGGCAGCCAAGGTGTAGTGTTGTGATTCTTGAAAGGATAAGTTGTTCTGAAATAAAAGACCTAGAAATTCAAAAGAATAGCCTAGAGAGTTAGATAGGAGTCAGACTATAGAGAATCTTACATATGTATTAGCATATATGTACTTTATCCCATAAACTTAATGGACCTGCTTAATGGACCATAAGCAGGCTCAGCACCTGTGGCTCAAGTGGCTAAGGCACCAGCCACATACACCTAAGGTGGCAGGTTCAAATCCAGCCCAGACCTGCCAAACAACAATGATAGCTGCAACCAAAAAAAAAAAAAAAAATAGCCAGGCGTTCTGGCGGGTGCCTGTGGTCCCAGCTACTTGGGAGGCTGAGGCAGAAGACTCTCTTGAGCCAAGGAGTTAGAAGTTGCTGTGAGATGTGATGCCACAGCACTCTACCCAGGGGGACAGCTTGAGGCTCTGTCTCAAAAAAAAAAAAAAAAAGGACCATAAGCAGTAAAGTAATATTTGCATTGTACAGTAGAAAGATCTCTTTGACAATAAAATGGATAATGGATTGGAGAGGGATGAGATTGTACAGAAAATGAAATTAGGAGGCTGAAGGAGCAGTCTAGCTGAGAGACCATGAGGGTTCATACTAAAGTAAAGGCAGTAGAGATAGAAAATGGAGATTAAAATGAGGAATATCTAATCTTACTGAATAATTAGATATTAACTTTTGTATCTCACTCTTGGGGTTACATTTCTCCTGAAAATGAATCATTACTAATCAGTGAATCTAAAAGAAAAGATGATAAAAATCAAGAAATGGCAGGCTTCAAATGTGGCAATATCAAATTCTCAAATATCCCATGAATAACTGATTGCTTCAAACAGGTTCAACATTTTCACTTAAAACTTAAGAAAAACTAAACGTTTATTATATAATTTTTTCAGATGCTTCAAAGATAGGAGGCAAAGATGTCAGACTCCAAATTCAAACAATCTTCATAAGCAAAGATGTTAGGCCAAAATTAACACAGATAAACATATACCTCTGTACTTAGCTTTTGTGAAAAAAATCAATTGCACAAAAGTTGACCCAACCTAGTGGGAAAAAAACCTCAAAGTTTTGGTTCATCAATATTACAAAAAATTAACAAAATTTATGGCAATATTAACAGAAGTTAGTTGTCCTGATCATACAAAATAAGTTTTAAAGTACTGATCGGACCACAGTTGAAGAAATTTGGTCCCTTTCAGGCATCACATTTGAAGAAAGGAACAAATTGGAGTATTTACAGGAAAAGAATCATGACTCTTTTGAGTCACAACCAATAAAGAGAAGCTGAATTCTTAATAAGAGACAATAAAAAATTTGTCTGCATATCCTCAACACAGTAGCTATTCCTGATATTTAATAAATAAGTGAGAAACAAACACTGAAGGGATATATTACAACTCTTTCTTCAAAAATTTGAAGAGCTGGCTGGTCATGGTGACTCATGCCTAAAACCCTAGCACTCTGGGAGGCAAAGGTGAGAGGACTGCTTGAGCTTAGGAGTTAGGGACCAGCCTGACCAAGAGTGAGACTTCATTTCTACTAAAAATAGGGGAAAAAAGGCTGGACATGATGGCATAGGCCTATGATCTCAGCTACCCAGGAGGCTGAGGTGGGAGGATTGTTTGAGACCAGAAGTTTGAGGTTGTCATGAGCTAAGCTGATGCTATGCCACTCTAACCTTACCAACATAGTGAGACTGTCTTAAAAAATGATTTTGGCCAGGTATAGTGGCTCTCACATGTAATCCCAGCACTCTGGGAGGCCAGGGCGGGTAGATTACTTGAGTTCAGGAATTCAAGACCTTCCTGAGTAAGAGCAAGACCCCATCTTTAAAACTAGCTGGGCAATGTGGTGGGTGCTGTACTTCTAACTACTTGGGAGGGTGAGGCAAGATCTCTTGAAATCACAAGTTTGAGGTTTCTGTGAACTATAATTACCACAGCACTCTACTGAGGGGGACACAATAAGATTCTGTGTTAAAAAAAATTTTTTTAATTTTTTTTTATCTAACAAGTAAAAAAGAAAAGACTGGACTATAATTAGATTTGTACTATTAGACTGGATAATAACCACCCATTAGTAGATTTCAGCTCAATGTATGAAAAAATTAACAAATAGTTAATCAATATAACCATCCAACAATGAAATAAGATGCTCCCAAAATGTGTTCTCCTTCTTACATAAGAGGTAGTTAAAGCAGAAACTAGATGATCATCCCGGGCTTTTTATAAAATGGGATCTTTCTGGAGTAGGAAGTTGGACAAGATGATCTCTTAGTATCCATTAAAATCTAGGACTCACAGAATTTAGGAAGTATCTACTACATGCCCAGCCAGTAAGAAATATAAAAACAAAAAGCAAAATTAAGTGTAATACATGTTTTCTGCTCTACATAAACTCATCCCCAAATTGAGAGGACTCGATAGATATAAAATAATTAAAGAATAATTAATTAACAAACTATATACTGTATAAAATGAGAGATGAGCTCATTTGAAATGCCTCTTGTAGTTGGGGGGCCTTAAGTTAGTTCCTGAAGGATGGAATTTTAGTTTTAACATTTTCATCAGCTGACTAATCAGATAATACTTTTATTTTTGTTTGATTCACTAAAGTGATGACATATTTTCTACTCTAGTACAGTGGCTCATGCCTGCAATCCCAGTACACCAAGTGGAGAGGATAACTTGAGGCCAGGGTTTCAAGACAGCCAGGCAACATAATAAGATCCTGTCTCTTCAAAATATTTTAAAAATTAGCTGGGTGTGGTAATCCCTACTTACTAAGGAGACTGAGGCAGAAGAATCACTTAAGCTCTACAGTTCCAGGCTATACTGAGGTAGGAAGGAAAGAAGAAAAATGGGAAGAATACTTGTATTACATGACTGAAATGAAATTGTCATAAATATGTATAAGACCCTGATGTCTCTTATTCCTTAAAGATTAAGCATATTTCTTTTAAATGGATAAATAAATTAAATATTTCCCATATTTATCCTTGAAAATGTTAACTATAAAACTCATCATGTTGTAGAATAATCCTCTAAATCTAAATTTCACAATAGATATACATTATTCTTGTCTCCTCACGTTGCTTAACAAAGTGTCTTAAGCAGAATAGATGAATTATAAACAACAGAGTGAATGGATGAATAAATGACTAAATAAAAGAATATAAATGTAGAAGCTCTCAGACTATGCTTATATTATTGCAACAAGTTAAAAATGTGAAAATTATGTATATCAAACTTTTGTAGACAAAATGAATCAATCAGGATTCAAAGTAGAATTTGGCTAAAAACAATAAATATAGCTACCGCTTTGCATGGAACCCTGGGCTAAACACTTTATATATTATTTTATAAAATAAAAATCTTTTTTTTTTTTTGAGTCGGAGCCTCAAGCTATCCCCCTGGGTAGAGTGCCATGGTATCACAGCTCACAGCAACCTCCAACTCCTGGGCTCAAGCGAGTCTCCTGCCTCCGCCTCCCAAGTAGCTAGGACCACAGGTGCCCACCACAATGCCTGGCCATTTTTTGGTTGCAGCCATCATTGTTGTTTGGCGGGCCCGGGCTGGGGATTCGAACCCACCACCTTAGGTGTACGTGGCTGGCGCCTTAGCCGATTGAGCCACAGGCGCCGAGCCAAAATAAAAATCTTATAGATAAATTCCTTCATTTTGCAGAAGAGAAAACTCATAGTTAAGCAATCTCA
>CAUYQV010061854.1:0-27511 GCA_963574575.1 Galagoides demidoff
ATGAAAAACATAGAGTATAATATTGAATATGCTTTGTCAGGCTACACATGTAACCATGAAAATTCGTACACTCCCATTCTTAATGTACACAGCCCTATTATGAAACTAATTTATAGTTCTCAAATGAAAGCTACAACCTAATTCTGGGCCAAGAATATGGGGAGGGGTGGGGGAGGGAAGGGGAGAAGGGCAGATGGGTGGAGGGAGGGTGATTGGAAAGATCACCTCTATGGTCTGTCTTACAAGGGTATAAGTGAATCTTTCTAAAACTAGAGTATAAATGTCTTAACACAATAACTAAGTAAATGACATAAAGTCTACGTTAACCAGTTTGATGAAAATATTTCAAATTGTATATGAAAACACTGCACTATACCCCATGTTTGCATTAATGTACACAGTTAACATTGAATAAAAAAAATAAAAAATAAAGATTTGTACACTCCTTTCTAGGGAAGTGAACCCACTGGGGTAAGAATGAAAAGTTTACAGACTAGTGGTGCTGACAAAGAAGCAAACTGACAGTTACAATGCTGAATCCAAAATGGGGACTTTGGGGACCATTTAAGCTTGGAAGGACAAGAAGGTGTCAAAAAAAAACACAGGTAAAGCCTGAGGTGAGCTTTTAAGGCTGAGTGAGAGTTAAGCAAGCAAACGGGAACATTTCAGATCAAGGGAGCAACAAGGTCAAAGGGCTCAAAGGCAGAGATGAGAGAAAGTTCAGGAAACTTCAAGTGGTCCAATTTGGCTGCTGGCTAGAGTGCAGTTGTGGTGGCAAGGGGTCACTTGCACTTCCTGAACACACAATTCCAAAGCTTCTCCAAGTAAGCACAATATAGTACAAAGAGTATCCTTACCACTCCAGAATGGCTTCATAATACAAGTTCCCCAGCCCCACTTGACCATTAACATATTAATTATAAGGTCATACACAGTATAATGAGACAAAGTGCAGTAAAGGGAGCGATGGACAGGAACTTACCAATAAGCCACTGTGGCCCTTCCTAGTGAGGTCAGCTGCCCCATTTGTTAAATGAGTAGTTCACCCTGCCCTGATGGTCCTTAAAGTCCCCTTGTCACTTTATTTTGGAAGGACCCCACCATGCATACATTACTAGAGGATCAAATGTAAAGGTCTATAAAACTCCACAAACCTCAGGCTGATCTGCAACTAATCCTCCCCTAATGCCTACTCTGGCATCATTTCATAAAAGGCAATGCAATATAATTGCAATGTTTCCTATCAGTTCATAAATAATTCTTATTAGAAATCAGAATGAATTAGATGAATAAAATACTCATCTAGAAGTTCAGAAATCAAAGCCTTCTCTTGGGCTCCTATAAAAGGGAAAACAATAGACCAGGTGTGGTGGCTCACGACTATAATCCCCAGAGGGAGTGACGAGGGAGGATAGCTTGAAGCCAGGAGTTTGAGACCAGCCTGGGCAACACAGCAAGACCCCGTCTCTATTTTTTTTTAATTAACCAGGTGTGGTGGCATATGCTTATAGTTCCAGCTTCTTGAAAGGCTAAGGCAGCAGGACTACTTGAGCCCAGGAGTTTGAGGTTACAGTGAGTTGTGATCATGTCCCTGTGCTCCAGCCTGGGTGGCAGAACAAAATACTGTCTCTAAATATAAAAGATGAAAAAACAAGGGAATTTCATTTTTTAACCCGTTTTTGCCTCAGTCTTATCAGTGCTCCTATAAAGAAAATGTATGAACTATGCAAAGTGACGACAAAGGTAATATCTACATATAGGAAGATTCACATTAAGCCTACACAGAAAGTTTATCAATAATAATAAATTTAAAATTGGGTCCTTGAGTCAATCACAAGTCTCACAATCAGAGTTAGGGTAAGTTTTCAGACTTCTCAGCACATCGCAATTACTCAGACCTGTTCCTAAAAGCAAGAAGCTTTGGGGAACCTCCCACTGAAATTTTAATTCAGCAGAGGAACAATTACAAAAGTGTGAGTTTCACAAAACTCTTAGGAGATTCTCATGAGAGATGGCCATGGGACCACCCAAACTTTGCAAGAACCTGAATCTAATAGTTAGGAATGAGAGAAAAGGCACACAGGAGGGAAACACGCAGAAATGAAGGTATTCGCTTCAGGTGCCTTCCTGGGCAGTAGGAAGTAAACAGAGACTGAGGGAAGGGGAATAGCTATACCTGGGTCTGGGTGGAGACCTACTCTTCCACTCATTAAATATTTATTGTATGCCCCTATATATCAAGCACTGTACTAGGCACTGTGGATTACACAAGTAAACAAGACAAGTGGCTTGGTGCCCGTAGCTCAGTGGTTAGGGTGCCAGCCACATACACTGGGGCTGGTGGGTTCAAACCTGGCCTGGGCCTGCTAAACAACAATAACAACAACAACAACAAATAGCCGGGCATTGTGGCAGGCACCTGTAGTCCCAGCTACTTGGGAGGCTGAAGCAAGAAAATCGCTTAAGCCCAAGAGTTTGAGGTTGCTGTGAGCTGTGATGCCAAGGCACTCTACCAACGGTGACATACTGAGACTCTGCCTCGAAAAAAAAAAGAAAAAAGAAAAAAACAAGACAAGATTCCTGCTCTCATATTTAACCATGATCTTCTCTTGCAAACCTCTCTACCTACCTGTTAAAATTACTGCAGTTGCTCAGTCAATCCTGTAGCCCAAAATACCCCAATGATGCCACTGAAGAACATTTGAGCACAAGAAGCAGGAAGAACGAAAACAACAACCTAACAAAAAGCACACCTATTCTTGTTTCTCCACAACTGGGTCTCCAAGTGATACTGCAGCTGGGAAGAAAGGTTTTCTTAACCTCTGGAAGCACTGCAGAACCCCCTGGAGGTGCTTTCTGCCTCAGAAAGGTTTGTAGTGTCAGAGGTTGGGTTGAATAAAGGTTTCTCAAACTAAGCCTTATCAAGGTAAACATGGGTTAACCAAAATGGCAATGTCCCCAGTAAAGTACATCCCAGAGGGACACCCTACCCTGTCCCTACCCTCAGTGTCTCCCTTTTGGACAAAACAGGCCTCCTGCCAAACTAGTCTCCCTAAAGCACAGGGCAGGTGGTACTACCCCCTGCCCCAGGTTAGATTCTAAAGTACTGGGTGGGTATTTGCGATCCTCTAACACTTTGGCCCCTACTTCCCCTTACCCACTTCCTATGATCCCCTGAATCCACTTTACCATTTATTCCTTCTCAAACTTTGTTAGATATCTTTCTGTTGGCGTCCCTGCATACTCCCTTCCTGTTTTTCTGGGCCCATTTCAAATAGTACCTTTTCTAGAACCTGTGACCCTCTTGGCAAAGAAAACCTCTGTTCTCTGAAGTCTGCACTGGAGAAATGCACACTTTTCCCACAGTCAGAACTTTCTTGGCTACATAATTCATCTTCCAAGGCAGAATGTTCTCTTTGAGAATAAGGATTGATTTTATGCTTTTTTATATCCCTTATCGGGATTTAGCACACTGCCTCACTCTCTGTGGAGCACCTCAATAGCAACTTTTTATTATATCAGGGAATTCGCTTCATTTCATTGTATTATTTTAAAGCATAGATCAGTTACAAATCTACTCCCAAGGCCATGCTAATGAAGTAGAAACAACTCTCTGATATGAACATAAAGGCAAAGTTTCACTAATCAAAGCATATTTTATACACTACTATGAAGAGACCCTGGGGAGATTGGGCTTTTGCATTTTATTTACTTATTTATTTTTTGAGATGGAGTCTCATATGTCGCCCTCGGTAGACTGCCGTGGCATCACAGCTCACAGAAACCTCAAACTCTTGGGCTTAAGCAAGTCTCTTGCCTCAGCCTCCCAAGTAGCTGGGACGATAGGTGCCCACGAAATGCATGGTTATTTTTTAGAGGTGGGGTCTGGTTTTTGCTCAGGCTAGTCTCCAACTCCTCAGATCAGGCGATCCACCCACCTCAGCCTCCCAGAGTGCTAGGTTTACAAGCGTGAGCCACCATGCCTGGCCTGGGCTTTTTAACCTTCCTCCACTACTTTCCTCTACTTTCTCCATCACTTCCACTCCACTCTCACTCAAAACCACTTCAGCCTTTTAAGTGTCCTAGGACCTTTTCTTCCAAGCTCTCTCTACCCTTACTCCCCTCCTAATATTCTTTCAGGGTAGAGGAGGTAGATCTTTCTCCTCATTGCAAAGTGCATCCCTCAGGCAATTTCAGGAGTCCAAGGCTAGGTGCCCTAATATCCAGAGTGGTGATTTCGATTACTAATGAGCTCAACAAATTTATAATACAAGATCTGTGCCAGTTAGGCAAATTTCAAATATAGAACAGTAGCTTCCAGCTCAAGCACAGAGATTCTACTTGCTGATTTCTAAATTTATCTATTTTGCTGCTTTTTCTAAAGCATAATGGGTTTTAACATTTTACGGATTTTTATTTCTAGAGAAGGAAGAACATCTATTGAGTACCTTTAGGTGCCAAGTATTGTGCTAGACAGTTAAAATAAGACTTCATCGGACCCTCACAATGACCTTAGGAGACACACAGTTCTATTTTACAGATGAAAACCTGAGGTCAATAGACATTAAGTAACTCACCCAAAATCATGCAGTCACACATTTGTGGAGTTAGGATTTCCACTGTTGGTCCTCTTAATACAAAGCTCATACTCTTTTAGTTACACCAAGCTGTTACGTACTTGCAATTAAAACCCAGAAGTTCATTCTGACTACATAGTCTTCCACTTCAAAACAAAGATCAAAAAAGATGTAACCTCAGAAAAGGGAATTTTTTAGATTCCACTGGGGCTTTATCTTATTTTAGCAGGATCTCAAGTGCTGTGTTAGTTTTCCTAAAAGGCGCACTAAATTGACTCTGGTCAAGTATTACCCACCCAACTGTAATAGGTCCTTTTTCTACCATCACATAATCACCAAAATCATCTTATTTTTCAAAATAAAAAAATTACAGCTAAATCACTAATGTGTATTACTTTCACCGTTTCTTTCTAGAAATTAAGTGCATGGCACAGTGGAGTAAGAATGGAAGACTCCAGATTTCACAGTGATGTCAAATTCTAGATAACCAACCAAACAAGGATAAAAGTATTCTATAACCAATACTTGCTATGTTCCTTCCCTTTAAGAATTTTAAATAAGGTAACAGTTATTCATTCAACAAACATTTATTGAGCTCCAGAAAATGTTCTAGGTGCTAAGGAAATATAACTGTGAACAAGATAAACCAGGCTGTGGCCTCGACCTGATACTTCTGCTTTTCTTGCTGATTTCTACATGACATTTGATATTCTCTGGTAGAATTTTGTTTTTTGGAAAGTCAGAGTCATATGAGGCCTCTTCTGGCATACTTGTAAAGTTTCTTTATGGCAAAATTGATAGAAATCTTTAACTTAGAGAAGGAAAAAAGATAGTCAGTCTAGGATAGTCAGCATCCTTTCAACAAACATGTTGAGGTCAAGTTAGCTCTTAAGCAATTTGGTGGCTGGCGGCCAACGAGGCAGTTTAGACCATTCGGTTGCGCTTGTGAGTTGGGGAGTCTGTGATGCCTTCACCGCACTGGGTCGTGGTGCGCTTGCGGTTTCCCCCACTGTCCACGGTGAGGGCCAGGTCTTCTGACTGGAGGAGGTTCAAGTCGTCTTCGAGGGAGCTACTTTTTCGGTGCCCGTTGCTGGCCACGGGGCTGTCTTGAGGTGGAGAGCCAGGGGCACTTGCTTGCACGCTGATGCTGGCCATGGCGCCGTTGAGGCAGTGCAGGGCGATGGCCTCGTGGAAGGGCTGCAGGTCGACGTCCACTGATGAGCTGGACTCAGTGACCTCAGCTTGGCTCGGGGCCCCGGCGGGCGGCTTCGGGGGCGTTCTGCTAGTGAGTGGCGCTGGAGGAGCAGGAGGCACTTTGCCGCACAGGAAGCTAATTAGGTCTTCGCGACGAATGACGCTCCGGCCCTTTTTCACCCACTCCAACACATCTTTGATGCGACGCTGGTAGCCAACCTGGACGCCCAGGTCAAAACTTCGTTGGTGGGCATCTCCACTCTCTTTATAGAGGCTGGTCACGGCCATGGCTGCGTTCTGGAAGGGATCCCACATGGAGAATTCTGGCTCTTGGCACTCAGAATCCTTGTACAGCTGGGCCACGGCGGTGGCCGAGTTCTGGAAGAGATACCACAGCTTCTGCTGCTCGCTCTTGAGCCCCGCCGCCTCAGGGGCCGCGTCTTCCTGAAGCTCGGGGGCCAGCTCCTCTTCTCGCTCTACCTCAGCCAGGCACTGACGTTCCCACTTTGAGAACCAGTGGTCCGCGACCTCCGCCTCGCCCTCCCTCTGCTGCTCCTCCATTCTCCTCCTCCTCCTCTGCCTCCTCACCTACTGCTCGGAGCTGCCCTCCTTCCGCGACCGCCGGCTTCTCCTCGTGCGCCGGCGGGCGGGCTGGCGCGCAGGCGACAGGGGCCCTGAGGCCAACTGCTACCGCGCGCGCCGCCCGCGGCCCGGTGCACGCCCCGCCCCTCCCCGCCCCGCCCCCCGGGCCAGCCCCTGGCAACGCCGTGGTCGCTACCTTCGCGACCGCCGAGGTAACCCCGCAGCCGCCGGCGTCGCCGCTCTGCCCTCTTCTGGCCGCACCGTGTGCTCTTACGGCCCCCCCTGGCGCCGCGGCCTCCCCGCCGCCGCGGCCGCCGCGGCCGCCGCCACCGCCTCCTGGGTCGCGGCTAGCGCTGCGGCCCGGAGGCGTGTTCCCAGCCCCTGTCAGAGGGGGCCGGCGGGAGCGCTGCCTCCATGCGGCGCTCGCCTACCGCTTGGCCCCCTTTTCACACATTTTTGGGGACTTGACAGTTTCATCCAATGAGCTGAATAAATTTTACATCCTATGTTGCCAGAGAGGATTATGGGGCAACTTCATGGTGTCGATCCTATCCAGGGCGCCGATCGGGGAGGTCCGGGGATAGAATGCAAAGATTGTGGCCCTCGTGGGTAGCCACCCCAGCGATGTTCTCCACACAGCAGGTGCCTGAGAAAAGTGTTTTCCGTGGACCAAAGCAGTATTTTGTAGAGGAAAAAAAATCACATCAAGAAAAGCTCTTGTCCCCGCCGTCCGTTTTATTGGGCCTCAGTTTCCCCACGTGTCCAACGAGTTCGGCGGATTAAGTCTCTGGAAAGCACTTCCAGTTGTGATTGAGAACTTTCGTGCTGTTCTTGCAAAAGCACTTGTTGGGGGCTAGTTGCAGACTTAACTAAATTCTGCGAGTTAACAGCACAAATGTCATTGATCCCCTCCCACCCCTGTATTCTTGCGAAGGTTTTGTCATTAAGTAAAATTGGGTGGGGGTTTCGTATGGACTACTCTCAAATATTGAAAATTATTCCAAGATGAAGGGGCCAAAAGAAAAAAAGTAGAAACCCCAACCACAGGATTTTCTAATCTAAGTGTAAGTTCAGTCCCTTTTAGGAAAGAAAAAAGGTACCTAATTTCCAACACCCTAAAAATTCTAGCTAGTTAAAACCTCGTAATACCAAAACTAAGCTAAAACGGTTTGGGAAACTAACATCTTTTCCTTGGGTTCAATAAAAAATCCTTGTAATGATGCAATCCTTTTTTCCAATGCAGACAATTCCACAGAAAACTATATTTAAAAAGAAAAACTATCACTGAGCTAAAAGTAACATCAAAATGGGAGGAACTAACATGCGATCATTTTTAAGATTTAGAGAAAAAAGTTAGAATGTCACAGTTTCTGTTGTGGCATATTTGCTAAGTATCCAGAAAGCCTTACAAACAACAACAACAACAAAAATACAGGAAGCGAAATCTTCTAGCAAGATATGTATAATAATTCCCAAGCATGGAAATTAGTACATAAAAATAAAATGATCTTATCATTAAGCTTCATCATCTTCCTTAAAGAAATACATGTTTCTAAGTTAAATTTAAAAGAGAAGAAGAAGAAGAGGGAATTGTGCCCTTTCTCTGCAAACCAGGCTTTTTCACGATTCATTAAACCCTTTTTCCATATGTGTAATTGGACTCTTCTCATTTACATAAACGAAAGATGAGGCAAAAGACCTAAAATCAGCCCAAAAGGCCAGAGATGTTTCTCATTCTATGTTTAAAAAAATGTAGAAGAAAACTTAAGGAAGAACCTCCTTCCTCACCCCCTCCCCACCAGACACGAATTACTTCGTGGCCAAAGAGTTAGCCGCTTTGCAGAGCTTTGAGGGTTGTCCGGGACATGCAGCCTCACAATTATTAGCAGAGGCACATGATTTTATTTTCTCTAAGTAAGAAGCTTGGACCAAAATGACCGACAGAACACCACATCCTACTTTCTCTCCTCATATTTGATTGGGTTAAAAACCTAGAAGAAAGACTGCACTGTCTTTTAAAGAGCACACCCCTCTGCTTGGGCTTGAGTTGTCTGGCTGGTATTCTCCATTCACTTGGTTTCAGCACCTGATTAATTAGTTAATTAGTACTTAGAGCTGACTAGCCCCGGTCGGCAATTTTCATGCCCTGCATGGTGAAATGTTGAATCCAGCATTGAAATTTCTGTGTCACACACCCTAATTATTATCACCTCACCACTTTTAACACCATTGCACCAAATTATTATTATAGACAGGGCTAGACAACTGTGTGGGAATATGTTCTTTCTGAGAAGTAATGGTAGACAATATTTTTCACTGTCACTCTTAACACATTTAAGTAAAACAATCGAATGGGGAAAATTCCAATCCGGTTAGCCTCCAACTCCTTCCATTGAGAAAATGATTTTATGAGAGATGTCAGAAAAATCACACCAGAAATTGTAGTAATGCTTTTGTTAGTTCCCAGGATGCCAAAGACTGTGCTTACACAATATCTCGAGATTAGTTTTGTTCCCATATATTCTAAAATGTTAAGAATGTCTAAAAAATATTAAAAAAGCATAAAAGAATTTCTTTAAATTTTTTTGTAGAAAATAGATACAAAACCCCAAAAAAGACTTTTTTTTTTTTTTTTTTTTTACTCACTGTAAGGA
The DNA here is from genome assembly GCA_963574575.1 of Galagoides demidoff. Lineage (NCBI taxonomy): Eukaryota > Metazoa > Chordata > Mammalia > Primates > Galagidae > Galagoides > Galagoides demidoff. The sequence goes on from CAUYQV010061854.1 coordinate 9,008, forward strand.
AATGATGCTATGTGGAGGGGGGACTTTTAACGTTTAAAAAAGCTGATAGTTTAGGAATCAATTTTCTATGGGAAGAAATATTCCTTGGCCCTGCCCCATTCTTCCATAAATTTGATGTCATCACCTAGCTTAAATATCAACTACATAAAAAAATAGCTTTTATAAAATAAGTTAGGACACAAACCTAGAGAAGTTTGATTTTTAGCATTTCTTAATGTACCTTTACTAAAAGGGGTCTTATATGTCAGTGATTTCCAATATAACTGGTAACTATTTTCACCTGGAAACAATCCTTATATATGAGTACTGGGTTGCCCGTAATTGTAAGAGCTAAATGGTACACAAAACTAGATACACAACCCCACAGACCAGTAAATGGGTCAGACTCAAAGCAAAAGTAAACACCAACCTTAGGAAATGAAAGAAGTTAAAAGATAAGTGTTAAGGACCTTATTCTTTTTGGAGAATAAAACAAGATTTAGTAGCTTTCCACTTAATTTAAATGAAAAGAATCACTACCTTACATATTGCAGTGATAATGTAATGGGGAAAGAAAACAAAAAAGTCTTTGTACAAATGACACCTCCTATAGTTGTTGTGAAGAAACTTTTCCCCTTGGTATCTGCTAACAAATTCTAATTAATGCTGCACATTCCTTTACTGAAATCATTTAATGCGTAACAAGGGGGGTAAAAAGAAATGCTGAATGCTCGTGATTGCCCTGTTAGAATTATGGGAGTGAAAGCCTGGGGCCCCAAACTTACTGTCTATTAAAGCCAAGCTTTGAAAAAGAAATGCAACCTACAAAAGCTGTCAATCTCCCTTGCCCCTAAAGCCTGGGTTCACATGGATTCAAGTGACAGCCCTCCTCCCCCATGCACAATACATCAATCTGTCTCTCCCACAAGCACCCACAGCCCATTGTGCTGGCCGCAGGTGCCTATTATGGCACCCATGGCTGCCTCCCACAGCTCCGCCCCTGAGAAACAGGAACTACAGACAATGGAGCCCTGTGGGAAGACAGAGGTGGGTGTTGGGAGGGATAACAGACAGATGGTAAAGGGTACAGAGTAGTAAGGTAGTTTCAAAACAAATGTCAAACATTCAAAATTATTGCTTTCGTGTGCCCCCCCCTTTTGAATTGCCTTTGCTTCAATCACCATCTGCCATAATTATGAAAACACTTACCTGTTAAGACGAATATTTGCTCTTCATTTTTAGTAGTGGTAGAAGGGATGACCTTCAATACTCCTGTTTAGCCTCTAGGTTTCTCAAGGTCACAGACTGAGGGATTTTAGTTAAGTGATGCCAATAGACCATACAGAGAAGGAAAGAATATTTCTAATTTTTATAAGGTTTGTGATTTCCCTTCAAGCTTAGTTTGAAGCTCCAGGATGGGTAAAAATTATAAAAACTAGTAACTTTGGATAATATGCTATATTCGTGAAACCAAAGTACTATGAGACTTCATACAAATGTCACACCAAGCAGGTGGAAATCCTTAGACCATTTCTTTTTTGGAAAGGAGATATGAAAAGGGACATGAAGTAAATTTAATAATAAATAAAATGTCTAATTTAATAAATCTGACTCAGCCTCTTTTCCTATTCCTGAACATGCCACAATAAATAAGAAAATTTGTTTGGAAAATTGCTAAATACTATTCACGTCAAGTAACGCCAGAAAAAGTACATTTTAAATATTTCATTTCATAAAACGTCATTTATCTGTGGTGTTTTAATCTTCTGAGTTCCATACTAATTAAAAAGCAATAAATAGAAGAATTAAAATACATGCCCCCAAACACATATATCAGTTCTAATAATTTGATTTAGTTGCTTTTGTTCTTAAGTGTTCATCTCAGTATAACACTTATTCCTGTTTCCAAGATAATTTATTATAAATTAAAGCCAAATTAATAATTTCATCACTGCTATTACTACCTGTCTCAAACCAAAAGCAACCAAGAAAAATCTGGCACAACTATAAGTCATAGTCAAGACAATTGGTGACTTGTTGGGATGAGGGTACCCCCAGAATAATGCCAAGGACTAAAACCAGCCAGTTTTCCTGAAGCAAACAAGAGAGTCTTGGTTTGCTGTCAAAAACCACAAACTAGGCTTTAACTAGGAACTGTCAGAGATCCAAGTGAGCTCCTGGCCAGGGAGCGCTTAATTAGCAGAGTTGGTTTGGGTTTTTAAATTACACAAGAAAAACAACCAATACACTATGAAAGCATACAGTGGTCTAATGTAGCACAAAATTCACTATTCCATTATATTTGTGTGTGTAGTGATTTTGTACATTTCATTAACAATTTAAATTTAGATTTTAAACATTATTTTTGTACCCATTACCAGGGCATGTTTCTTTTGTTTTTTTCTTGTGTGTCCTTTCACAGACTTTTTTTGTATTCATCACCAAATACAGATATTCATGCCTCTTCTTTTTTTATACAAATAGTAGCATACACTGTTCTTTTAACCTGATAGATCTTGGAGATTAGTCGGTAACAGAACATTAAGAGCTTATGGAGCATACTTCTTTGAATCATATCTGGTATTTGCAAAAATTAAGACTCCAGCTCAACAATGGGAACTGTATCTTGTACATAATTCCAAAACTTAGCTACCAAAGTGATCAAGCCATTTCTACTGACAATGATTGCATTAGGCATAGGTATTTCATTTCGAATACTCAGAAATTAGTGCAGCTCACTCCAATTAGCCATGTAAATGGGAATTAGATAAATTGTGTAAGAAAAAGTCACAGACAACCCATAGATACAACTTTTGTTAGAGATGCATAGATGGGAACACTTTTAAGATATTTAATGGTAAAGTTTGTAAACTGTTTCTATAGCATCCAAAATAGTTATAGTTCAAAACAAATCTCTAAGACTTTCCACTTGATCTGTGGTCCATTATTCATATTCCTGGTATCTCACACAAAAATGACCTTGCTGAATTGATTTAGCTGATTAAAAGATATCACGTTTTAGCTGTAACAGTAGTTGACAATACACAGTCCTTTTACCTGTGCTCCAACACAAAACTCTGTGATTTCTAAATGTCTTCCCTGGATCTACTGAGTCTATCCATTTAAAAATTAACATAGAATATTGGTTAAAATCCAAGATTATATTGTCAGACAAACCTGGATTCTAATATTGGTTCTGAAGCTTGAAAGTGGTGTGATTTAACTTCTCTGATGCTCCCTTTTCTCTAAAATGAGGATAATAATAGTACCTACTTCATAGGTTTGTTGTAAAGAGTGAAACTACATTCACACTTAAAACAATACCTAGAGTGTAGTAAATCCTCAACAAACACTATATGTTAACAACAATGATAGCAGTTATAGGACTCCAGGAATTAGCTAGATGGGTTCTCAGACACAGCTGATCAGCAAAATCATATGAAGGAGCTTTTTAAAAACACTCATACCCCAGCCATACCTCCTTTAAGAAATCCCAATTGAATAGCTCTGTGGTGAGGCCTGGGAATTTGGAGAATCTGTATTTTAAAGCACCACAGAGGTGTACATTAAAGAAATCCCAAAATCACAACCACTAAGCTGACCAAGAAAACAGTAGGTCATAATTTGTACAGGAAATCAGGGTCTTGGTGAAGAATATGCTTAAGATGGACACAAATACCATCATCAGCCTACATAACTAAGAAACCAGAAGTTATTTATATGTTTTTGATTGACAATAAAAATGAAATATAATTAGAAATTCTAAGGAAACAAAAAGCTGTACCATCATCCTAGTCCTAATAGGAAACATACTAAAATGTGCTGTCATTCTGAGCCATTAAAAGAGTATAAGAAAACACAATCCATTTTATTTTGATACTTGAAACATTTCTCCTCCCAGCTATACTTCTGGGCCATAAGATTTTTTTTTTTCTCCATGGTTCCAATCATGCTAATTGGTCTCACCGTGAATTTTACATGAAGATTACTATTAGAAATGCTGTTTATGGGTTCAATTTTTTTAATTAAACTTTTAATTTAGAGGCAATCTTAGATTCACATGCAGTTATAAGAAACAATGTAGACGGATCAGAGAGCTCAGGTGTACTCTTTACTCAGTTTCCCCCAGTGACAACACCTAGAAAAACCAGAATACAACTTCATAGCCAGAGTCCCATATAGCCAAGGCAATTCTCAGTAATAGAAACAAAGCCAGGGGCCTCACCCTACCAGACTTTAGGTTGTACTACAAGGCCACAGTGATCAAAACAGCATGGTATTGGCACAAAAATAGAGATATAGACGTTTGGAACTGAATAGAAAACCATGAGATGAAACTAGCATCTTAGAACCACCTGATCTTTGATAAACCAAACAAAAATATACACTGGGGAAAAAGAATCCCTATTCAATAAATGGTTCTGGGAGAATTGATGACCACATGTAAAAGACTGAAACTGGAATTCTCATCACAAAAATTGATACAAGATTGATGGACGATTTAAATCTAAGGCATGAAACAACAAAAATCCTCCAAGAAATTGTGGAGAAAACACTTGAAGATAGGGGATCAAGTGCTGTGGCTCACGCCTATAATCCTACCACTCTGGGAGGCCAAGGTGGGTGGATTGTCTGAGCTCACAGGTTTGAGACCAGCCTGAGCCAGAGTGAGACCCCCACCTCTAAAAACAACCAGGCATTGTGGCAGGTGCCTGTAGTCCCAGCTACTTGGGAGGCTGAAGCAAGAGGATGGCTTGAGTCCAAGAGTTTGAGGTTGCTGTGAACTATGACGCCATAGCACTCTACCCAGGGTGACAAAGTGAGACTGTCTCAAAAAAAAAAAAGGACGAAAAAAGAGAAAGAAAACACTTCAAGACACTGGCCATTGCCCTGAGGAAAGATTTTATGAAGAAGACTTCTGTTGCACTTGCAACAACAAAAATAAATAAATGTACTTAATTAAACTGAAAAGTTTCTGTCCAGCTAAGGAGACAACAACCAAAGCAAACAGACAACCTTTAGAATGGGAAAAGATATTTGCATATTATGAATTGGACAAAGGCTTGATAACTAGGATCTACAGAGAACTCAATCAACAAAGAAAGAGCCAACAATCCCATATATCACTGGGCAAGAGACACGAATAGAACCTTCTCTAAGGAAGACAGACGAATGGCTAACAAACATAAAAAAATGCTCATCATCTCTAATCATCAGAGAAATGTAAATCAAAACCACCCCAAGACATCACCTAACCTCAGTGGGAACAGCCCACATCACAAAGTCTCAAAGCTGCCCATGCTGGCGTAGATGTGGAGAGAAGACAAGGAACACTTTTACACTGCTGATGAGACTGCAAACTAATACAACCTTTTTGGAAGGAAGTATGAAGAATCTTCAAAGAACTTAAATTAGACCTCCCTCCCATTTGATCCTGCAATATCATTACTAGGCACCTACTCAGAAGAAAAAAAACCCTTTTATCATAGGGACATTTACACTAGACTGTTTATCAAAGCCCAATTTACAATCACCAAAATGTGGAAACAGCCTAAATGCCCACCAACCCACGAATGGATTAACAAGCTGTGGTATAGGTATACCATGGAATACTATTCAGCCATTTAAAAAGATAGAGACATCATATCTTTTATATTAACCTGGATGGAGGTGGAACACATTCTTCTTAGTAAAGCAACACAAGAATGGAGAAGCAAGAATCCAACGTACTCAATTCTTATATGAAGGCAGTAGATGAGCTAATACAAGGGGAGCGGGAAGAGGGGAAGAAGGAGGGGGATGGGTGTCATAGTGTATGGCACACCTCTTGTGGGCAGGACATGATTATAAGAGGGACTTTATCTAACAAATGAAATCAGTGTAACCTAATTCTTTGTACCCTCAGTGAATCCCAAACAATAAAATAAAATAAAACACAATATCACAACCAGGATATTGACATTGGTACAGTCAAGATTCAGAACAATTCCATCAGCACAAGGACTGGGTATGATTACTTTTATATCTACACTGTCCTCCCATTCTCTCTGCTCCCTAATCCACAACAACCAATAAACTTTTCTCCATTTCTTTAAACATATTTTTGAATTTCAAGAATGTAGGAGTCAGAGTCCAAAGTCAAGAGTCGGAGCCAGGGCAAGGAAGGATCTGTGCTGGGCTCAGTGTGCAGTCCAGGCTGCAGAGTGCTGATCCAGGCACCGAGAGAAGGCCTAGGCTTGTCTAGGATGCCTTCCGGCCCTCTAGAGTGGGGAGAACTTGGCACTGTTTGGGAAATTAAATTATGCAAGCTTCCCACTGCCCTCAGACACCCTGAGGAGGCAGCAGCAGGAGCACACCATCTACACCAAGGAACAGTAGAGGGAGCTAGAAAAACACTTTGAAATGAACAAGTACCCCACCCATGAGGACCGCCAAGTCCTGGCAGAATGACTGAATCTGCAGGAGCATCAAGTGCAGGTGTGGTTCAAGAACCTCAGGGCCAAACAGTCTCAGCAGTGGCTCCAGCAACTGCAGCAACTACAGGGGTGCCAAGACCACAAAGGCCAGGGCCACAGAGCCCGAGGAGCCTGCGTTGCACCCATTTGCCCCAGGGCCCATGCCCTCAGCCACAGCAACCCTGTGTTCCCACAGCACTGAGGTTTCTGGAGTACCCCTCTTCCAGTCCCCTCAGGAATCTCCCCATAAGCAGAACCCACCACCAACTACAGCCTCCACCAGGTCTGGGGGTTCCCAGAAGGGCATTTCCTGCTATAGGCCCAAGATGATACCCAGCCTCAGGCCCAAGCCCCTGCTCAGGTCCAGGCCCAACCTCAGGCCCATTTCCATGTTCATTCCCAGGCCCAACCCCAGTCATAGGCACATTCCCAGGCTTAACCTTAGTCCCAGACCCATTCCCAGGTCTAGCCTCAGTCCTGAGCCCAGGCCCAGGCTCATGCCCATTTCCAGGCTTAGGCTCACTCCCAGATTCTGCCCCAGACCTAGCCCCAGGCCTAGGTTCATGCCTCTTCCCAGGCATAAGCTCATTCCCAGATCCTGCCCCTGCCCCTGCCCCAGCCCCAGACCCAGGTCCAGACCCAGGCTCACTCCCAGACCCTGCCCCAGACCCAGACCCAGGCTCATTTCTAGGCCCTGCCCCAGGCTCAGGTTCATTTCCAGGCTTTTGCCCATGACCAGGCCCAGGCTCATTCCCAGGCTCTGCCCCAGACCCAGCCCTGGGCCCAGTGTGGATTCAGTGCCCTTATGCCTCTGATTTCTTGGCAGACATTCCGTTATGTGACATCTCTGAGCTCATCTTACCCCAAGACCCCTCCTATGTCTCCTCAGTCTCCATCACCACATCTGAGCACCAAGAGGGGGTTGATTTTGTGGACAAAAAAGACTCAGGCTCTAGGTCATTTCCAGTTTTATAGGGAGTTGTGCCTGTAACTTTGAATCTTGGTAATAAAGGACAACTTTAACCCACCAACAAAAATAAATAAGAGAATGCATATAAATGATATTATACAATCTAACAATGTGTAACCTTTTGGGATTGGCATCTTCCCCTCAGCATAGTCCCTGGAGATTCTCTAGGTTGTTGCCTATTGTTGCTCTTTTTTATTGCTAAGTAGTATTCCATAGCATGTATGTAGCACAGTTTGTTTAACTATTCACCTGTTGAAGGACAGCTGGGTTGTCTCCAGTTTATAAACAAAGCTATTATGGATAAAGCTGCTCTGGACATTTGTGTACACATTTTTGTGTGGAGTTAAATCTTCTTTTATCTGGGTAAAGTGTGCAGAAGTGAAGTTGGTGGGTTGTATTAGTGTTTGAATATTTAGTTTTTTAAAGAAACTTCCCAATTTTTTTCCAAAGTGGGTGTACCATTTTACGTTTCCACCAGCAATATATGAGTAAGCCAGTTGCACCAAAACTTCTTAAGAATTTCTTATTCTCACTAAATTTAACCCTTTTGATGGACTCACAGTGACATCTCATTGTGCTTTTAATTGGTGTTTCCCTACTGTCTAACGATGTTGAACATATTTCCATCTGCCTGTTTGCCATCTGTATATCATCCTTGGTGAAATGCCTACTCATCTCTTTTGCCCTTTGGTTTGCTTTCGTGTATTAACCTATGGATAAAGCACACTGAGAATTTTATTAAAATTATAAAACACGATTTCTCTTATTCTTAATTTGGTTATTTTATTTTTAAATTTAACACTTAGAAAGGCACTTATATATACCAGTCCCTGTTTTAAGTGTTTTGAGATATTTATTTTTTAATTTAAGTGAAATTTAATATTATAGCAACCCTATGAAGCATATATTGTTGTTCAGGAACAAGTGGTGGAGCTGGTACTTGAACCAAGGAGATAGCTGCTATCAGCTTACCAATGCACAAATAATATTGTAGCTTACAAAAGTCAGAAGCAGTAGTGGGAGGGAGAAGGTGGAGGAAAGTATTTCTGAAATAAGCAACAATAAATATTGTCTATAACTAATGGATCCTGAAATAAAGATTTAAGTATATTATTTAAAGTTATGAAGGCAATGGATAAGTAGTAAGAATTATAATACTATAACTCATAAAATTTGGGGAAATTTGGAGGTAGGTAAAAGAGGCAGGTAAGTATGTTAAATCCTTCATCTTTCCGTATGGAAAGTTGATAAATACTGTCTAAAAATGGGAAAGCAAAAGACAGAGAAGTATAAGCATTATTTAGTCATCAGAAAGTTGATCTTCAGAAAAATCCCCAAATTTGAAATAATTAAAAGTATTTATCTTGGACTGGAAACTAGTTTTTAAAACCAGGAAACATCTTCTTCTACACTGTTCAATTTCTCAAAAACTGCATGAAGTTATTATCTCTGTAATAAAAACATGGGAGATTTTAAAGCATCCCAGGTGATTCTGATGAGGCCAGGTTTGATGGCCACTGAGCTCAATTACACCAAATATTCTTGAACATCTTCAAAGATAGGTGAAGATGAAGGGTTTAACATATTGCGTATGGTTCTGCTTATGGCATCTTTAACTTTTAAGTCACCCTACGACGCTTTTTTTTTTTAACTCTATCGTCTTTTCTCCCCTTCCACTCCCTTCTATTGTGTAAATGATTCTCCCTCAGATTCTAAATCAGAAGATTGGTGGAAGGTTAGCAGCACTGTCAGGGTCAAAGATAGGGAACTGATTAATTTTCATCTTTCAAATTTGAGTTCCTAGCACAGTATAAAAATAGATCTCTATTCCAGTTAATAGATGCTCAGAAGGCAGCATTTTTCATTTGAAAATATAATGCATGCACATGGTTACAAAATTCAAATAGTACAAAAGGGTATACAGTGGAAAGTAAATCTCCCTTAACTCCGGGCTCCACGTCCTCTTTGCCAAAGTCAATGATTGTTAGCATTTTAAAATGTGACCTTTCAAATAATACACATACACACACAAACGGGAAAATATTGTTCATATTATTTTAGTACTTGCTTCTTCTTTTTTCATATAATATTATTTTTGGAGATTGTTCCTAATCTTCACATACGAATTGACTTCATTCTTTTTAGCAACAGCATACCATGAACATACCAAGTGTATTTAACCAGTCTCTCATTTACGGACATTTGTGTTGCTATATTTTTTTATTTATCATTACAAATAATTCCCTAGTGACCATCATTGTATGAAAGCTTTATACTTGCTTTTATTCCAGTAGAATAGATTCAGAGACACATATAAGCATTTAATATATAAAATTTCTATATTTATATTTCTACATCAGCATAATCTATTTGATGTCTGTATAATAGTCTATAACATGACCACTAAATGTACCATAACTTAAATAGTCTCCTCTGACAGGATAGTCAGTTGTTCACACGCCAAAAATATGGTATGTGTGAAGATGAGTCTGACTATGGCACTGAGTGAGCATGTGTGTATATGTCAGAGTCCTCCAGAGAAAAAGAACCAATAAGGTGTTTGGGTATGTATGTGCATGTGTGTGTATTTATATACATGTGCATATATACATGTGTGTGTATATCTATATACATACACACATATATACAGAATGTATGTATGTATGCTGGAGAAAGATGGGAAGAGAGAAGGATTTATTTTAAGAAATTGACTCAGCATGATTATGGAGACTGGAAAGTTCAAAATTTGCAGGTAGGTTGGCAGACTGGAGGCCCAGAGAAAAGCTGATATTACAGATCAAGTCTGAAGGCCATCAGACTGGAGACCTGTTAATGAACACATGTGAAGGGGATATTCCCCCAGGCTCAGTTGCTCACAGGACACAAAGCCAATTACTGAGACAACAACAATTGTCAAGAAGAAAGGAAATTTGTTGCAGAGGACACAACTTGGAGGTGGAAGGATTACCTCAAATCTGCCTCCACAACTGAGAGGGTTAGGGGTTTTTCTAAAGATGAAATGAATAATGCATGAGGTAAGTGAATATCATTACACATTTGAGGTAGAGTGCAAGACTTGCAAGTACAGTGAGAAATAATGCTGGTACATACATTGCGTGATCAAAAGATGGCAGATAAGACCCTCCCAGGGTGGAGATTTTAGTAGTATAATGAGCTAGAGGTTAATACTGGTCATCCTTTCAGTCTTGTGTGCGTGCACGTTGTGAAGAGTAGATTGCTCAGCAGGTCCTTGAACAAGATTTGTGGTGGAATGTCACTTTATCTTAACTTCACTCAACAATTGGGTAGTTTAAGACACTGCGATTATCTTGTTACTGCAGGGAGGGCCTATCATTTCTGGAAAACAATTGAAAGGGAGGGGGGAACAATGACACAAAAAATTACCAAGTTTTAGTCAGCAAATCTTACTGGCCTGGGAACTTGAAAGATAAGAAAACTGCAAAAAGGCATTTTAGTTCCTGAAATTGGTTACAGACCCAGAGAAGAGTAACTGTTATAGTTCATATCTGAAGGCCCGTGGGCTGAAAACTGGGAAGAGGCAGTGTAGCTCAAGTACGAAGGCCATCCACTGGAAAAGTTCCTTCTTGCTCAAGGGAGATCAGCCTTTGTTCTATAATGGCCTCCAAATGATGGTATGGGGACCACCTAACTTATGAGGGCAACCTCCTTTACACAAGTTCCACCAATTTAAATATTAATATCATCCAAAAAAGAAAGCACTCTCATGGAAACATTCAGAATAATGTTTGACCAAATAACTGGGCACTATGGCCCAGCCAAATTGACACATAAAATTAATCATTGCAGTACATGTGTGCATAGACACATATTTAAAGTCAATGGTCACTTAAGAATTTAGAAACCAGGCTCAGCGCCCATAGCACAGTAGTTATGATGCCAGCCACATACAACAAAGGTTGTAGGTTCAAATCCAGCCCAGACCAGCTAAACAACAATGACAACTGCAACAAAAAATAGCCAGGAGCTGTGGTGGGAGCCTGTAGTCCCAGCTACTTGGGAGACTGAGGTAAGAGAATCGCTTAAGCCCAAGAGTCTGAGGTTGCTGTGAGCTCTGACACCACACTACTCTACCAAGGGCACCATAGTGAGACTCTGTCACCAAAAAAAAAAAAAAAAATGAATTTAGAAACCAGACCAATATTCACTAGATACTATCCATTTATGGTGCCAGTATTTGAAAATGTACCAAATTTATCATCACTTCAGAAAAGGGAACCCAATAATCCTTTTTCCATATTTGACTTCTATCTCCTTAGAAAAAATAATGTGCCAATAAAATATCTTTTATCTGTCCTCCCCTAAAGGAAAAAAAAAAAAACTTAAATGGCTAGTTTTGTATAAACCTTTAATCCCATTCTGCTCAATCCAGCTAGAGGGGCTTATTAAGTGTTTGGATAGAATCTGGGACCTCATCCCCTAGAAATGATATAGATTCTTCAACCCCAGATTTTTTCTTCTATATTTCCAAAATTCCAAAGAGCTGTCAGGCCACACAGAATGTGGCAATATGGCTTCCACACCTACAAAAGGTTACTGAATACCATGACCAGATATAATCTATGATATTCCTTACAATCTATAGAGGCACCATTTCTGAAGCAACAGTAGTACTTCCATTGACAATCCAGATCTCCATGGCTGTTACCAGATAAAGACAATAGGCCCTTAGCTGAGTAAATTACAGAGAGAAAATAGACGAAAAACAAATAAACAAAGAAAAAATAGTTTTTAAAACAAATAATGCTGGAACAATTGGATATCAATTTGAGAAAAAAATTAAACCACTAGTCTTATCCCACACTGGGCACTAGAATTAATTCACCATAGTTCATAGATCAGACCCAAATGTACAAACCTTAAGCTTCTAGAAAAAGATGTAAGAGAAAAATTTGTAAACTTGTAGTAAGCTAAGATCCTTAGCTTTTAAAAGCAAAAAAAATTAATAAATTAGACTTTTTAAAAATTGAAAACTTTTTTTTTCATAAGATACTATCAAAAAATAGAAGGAAAGCCACAGACAAGGAGAAAATATTTATAATACGTGTATCAAACATGTTTCCAAAATACCTAAATACGGGTCACTTCATAATGGTCAGGGAAACAAAACAAGAGGACATTTCAATTCTAAATATTTGCGCACCCAACTTAAATACTCCCAGATTTATGAGACAGACATTGATTGGTCTGAGCAATATGATATCCCATAACACCATAATAGCCAGGGACGTTAACACTCTTCTGACAGAACTGGACACATCCTCTAAACAGAAACTAAACAAAGAAACAAGGGACTTAAAGGTGACCCTAGAATAATTACATTTAATAGACGTATACAGAACACTCCATACCCAAGCTGGTAAATGAATATACGTTCTTCTCATCAGCCCATGGAAAATATCCCAACATAGATCACATCCTAGGATACAAAACAAACCTCAACAAAATTTAAAAAATTGAAATCATACCTTATAGTCTTTTCAGACCGCAGGACAATAAAGATGGAGCCCAACTCCAACAAAAATTTTCTTCCACACACAAGAGTCTGGAAACTCAACAGCCTTATGCTGAATGACTGTTGGGCCAAGGAAAAGACTAAGGAGGAATGCGTTAAATTCCTCAAACGGAACAACAATGAAGCGTTAAATTCCTCAAACATAACAACAATGAAGCTACAAGTTATCAAAATCCGTGGAATACTGATAAAGCATTCCCAAGAGGGAAATTTATCACATTAGACGCCTACATCCAAGAAACAGAAAGAGAGCAGAACAAAAACTTAATGAAGCAGCTCAAGGAAATGGAAAAAGAAGAACAATCCAATCCCAAACTTACCAGAAGAAAAGAAATAACCAAAATTAAATCAGAAATAAATGAAATCGAAAAGAAACACTCAGAAAATTAATGAAACAAAAAGTTGGCTCTTTGAAAAGGCAAACAAAATTGATAAACCTTGGGTCATATTAACTAGGAAGAGAAAAGTAAGATCTCTAATAACCTCAAACAGAAATTATAAAGGGGAAATAACAATAGATGTCACAAAGGTACAAGAGATCATCTCTGACTACTACAAGAAACTCTATGCCCAGAAATTTGACAAGGTGGAAGAAATGAATCAATACCTGGATTGACACCCTCTTCCTAGACTTAATGAAGAAGAAATAGACTTCTTGAACAGAAGAATATCAACCACTAAAATTCCAACAAAAATAAAAACGCTTCCATCAAAAAAAATGCCCAGAACCAGATGGTTTCACACCAGAATTCTATCAAACTTTCAAAGATGCTGCAGAAACTATTCCAAAACATGAAGAAGGAAGGAACCTTCCCTACCTAACACATTCTATGAAACAAACATCACCCTGATATAAAAACCAGGAAAGGATGCAATTAAAAAGAACTACAAACCAATTTAACTAAAGAATATTGATGCAAAAATACTCAGCAATATCTTAGCAAATAGATTACAGCTACACATTAAAAAAAAATACACATCACCATCAGGTAAGCTTCATCCCGGGGATATAAGGCTGGTTTAACATACACAAATCCATAAATATTATTCACCATTTCAAGAGAAGCAAAGACAAAGACCATATGATCCTCTCAAAAGATTCAGAAAAAGTATCTGATAAAATTAAGCATCCTTTTCTAACAAGAACACTTAAGAAAATAGGCATAGATGGTAGATCTCTTAAACGGACTGAAGCCATCTATAACAAACACACAGCTAATATCACACTGAATGGAGTTAAACTGCAAGCTTTTCCACTTAGAAATGGAACCAGACAACAAGGATGTTCACTATTGCCTCTACTATTCAGCATAGTTCTGGAAGTTCTAGCCAATGGAATCAGGCCAGAGAAGGAGGTTAAGTCCAAATGGGTGAAAAGGAGGCCAAATTCTCACTTTTTGTCGATGATATAATTTTATGCCTACTAGAAAATTTTCGAGACTCAACCACAAGACTCCTGGAAGTGATGAAAAAATGTGGTAACATCTCAGGGTACAAAATCAATGTCCACAAATCAGTAGCCTTCTATACGCTAGTAATAGCCAAGACGAGAAGCAAATCAAGGACACCATCCCCTTCATAGTAGCTTCAAAGAAAATGAAATACCTAAGAATATACCTAACAAAAGAAGTGAAGGATGTCTACAAAGAGAATTATGAAACCCTAAGAAAAGAAATAGCAGAAGACATTAACAAACGAAAGAACATACCATGCTCATGGCTGATAAGAATCCACATTGTTAAAATGTTTATACTACCCACAACAAGGTACAGATTTAATGTAATCCCCATTAAATTACCAACAGTAGGGTGGCACCTGTGGCTCAGTGGGTAGGGCGCAGGCCCCATATACTAAGGGTGGCAGGTTCAAACCCTACCCCAGTCAAACTGCAACAACAACAAAATAGCCAGGCATTCTGGCAGGCACCTGTAGTCCCAGCTACTTGGGAGGCTGAGGCAAGAGAATCACCTAAGCCCAGGAGTTGGAGGTTGCTGTGAGCTGCGATGCCATACCACTCTACCAAGGGTGATAAAGTGAGACTCTGTCCCTAAAAAAAAATAAAATAAATACCAACTGCATACTTTGAAGAACTGGAAAAAATAGTTTTATGTTTCATTTCGAACCAGAAAAAAAAAAAAAACCTGATAGCCAACGCAATTCTTAGTAATAAAAACAAAGCCAGGGCATCACTCTACCAGACTTCAGATTATATTACAAGTCCACAGTGATCAAAACAGCATAGTTTTGGCACAAAAATGAGACACAGACATATGGAACAGAATAGAAAACCAAGAGATAAATCCAGCCTCTTATCACCATCTGATCATCATTGAATCAAACAAAAGCATACACTGGGGAAATAGCATACACTTATTCAACAAATAGTGTTGGGAGAACTGGATAACCACATGTAAAAGACTGAAACTGGACCCACACCTTTCACCACTTACAAAAACTAGCTCAAGATGGATAAAAGATTTAAATCTAATGCATGGAATGATAAAAATCCTAGAAGAAAACATGGGAAAATCTTTTATGGATGTTGGCCTAGGCAAAGAATTTATGAAGAAGACTTTCGTGGCAATTGCAGCAACAAAAATAAACAAATGGGACATAATTAAGCTGAAAAACTTCTTTCTGCACAGCTAAGGACACAACAATTAAAACAAATAGGCAACCTTTAGAATGGGAAAAGATATTTCCATGTTATGAATCTGACAAAGGCTTTATAACTAGAATCTACAGAGAACTCAAATAAATCAACAAAAAAGAACAAACAATCCCATCTACCATTGGGCAAGAGATATGAACAGAGCCTTCTCTGAAGGAGACAGACAAATGGCCAACACACATATGAAAAAATGCTCATCGTTACCAATCATCAGAGAAATGCAAATTAAAACCAACCTCAGGGCTCGGCACCTATAGCACAGTGGTTACAGCGCCAGCCACATACACTGAAGGTGACAAGTTTGAACCCGGCCTGGGCCAGCTCAACAATGGTAACAAAAAAGTAGCTGGGCATTGTGGCAGGCACCTGTAGTCCCAGCTATTTGGAAGGCTGAGGCAAGAGAATTATTAAGCCCAAGAGTTTGAGGTTGCTGTGAGCTGTGATGCTACAGCACTCTACCAAGGGCAACGTAGTGAAACTCTGTCTTAAAAAATAAATAAATAAATAAATAAATAGCTCAGCACCTGTGGCTCAAGTGGCTAAGGCACCAGCCACATACACCTGAGCTGGGGGGTTGGAATCCAGCCCAGGCCCGCCAAACAACAATGACGGCTGCAACCAGAAAACAGCTAGGCATTGTGGCAGGTGTCTGTAGTCCCAGCTACTTGGGAGGCAGAGGCAGGAGAATTGCTTGAGCCCAGGAGTTGGAGGTTGCTGTGATGTCATTGTACTCTACCCTGTCTCAAAAAAAAAAAAATCCACCCTTAGATACCACCTAACCCCAGTGAGAATAGCCCACACATCACAAACTCCCAATGCTGGGTGGTGCCTGTGGCTCAATGAGTAGGGCGCTGGCCCCATATACCGAGGGTCGTGGGTTTAAACCCAACCCCGGCCGAACTGCAACAAAAAAAGAGGCGGATGTTGTGGCAGGTGCCTGTAGTCCCAACTGCTCGGGAGGCTGAGGCAGGAGAATTGCCTAAGCCCAGGAGCTGGAGGTTACTGTGAGCTGTGATGCCACAGCACTCTACCAAGGGCAATAAAGTGAGACTCTGTCTCTTAAAAAAAATAAAATAAAAACAAACTCCCAATGCTGCTGATGCTGGCAGGGATGTGGAGAGAAGGGAACACTTTTACACTGTTGGTGGGGCTGCAGACTAATATAGCATCTTTGGAAAGAAGTATGGAAATCCTCAAAGAACTCAAAAAGACTTTCCATTTGACCCCACAATCCACTGCTAGGTATCTATGAGAAGAAACAAAATCATTTTATCATAAGGACATTCGTACTAGATTTTTTATCACAACTCAATTTAGAATCGCCAATATGTGGAAACAACCTAAATGCTCATCAACCCAGGAATGGATTAATAAACTGTGGTATATTTGTACCATGGATTACTATTCAGCCATAAAAAAAATATAGAGAGCTTACATCTTTTGTATTAACCTGGATGGAGTTGAAACACATTCTTCTTAGTAAAGCATCACAAGAATGGAACAGCAAATATCCAATGTACTCAACAGTAATATGAAACTAGTGGACCATCTAATACACACCCACACAAGAGAAAAGCTCACTTAAATTCAAGAAGAAGGGGAAGGAGAGATGGGGGAAAGGGGAAGAGTGAGGGGGATTGGTGTGCTCTCACTTAATGGGCACAATGTGGGGGTATATGGTATACCTCCTGGGGGCAGGACACAACTACAACAGGGTCTATTCCTAACAAATGCAGCAAACAGTGTAACCGAATTCTTTTTGCTCTCAAATTAACCCGAAATACAATAAATAAACAAATACTTGAATATGATAGGACACTTAGAAACAAATAACCCAATTAAAAATTGGCCAAATGTTTGAACAGACATTTCACAAATGTGAGTATATGAATGTCCAATAAGCACATAAAAATACTCATCATTAGTTATAAGAAAAATGTTAGAATCACAATGATGTATCACTGCACACCCACTTAAATGGCTAATATTAAAAGACTGACCATATCAAGTGATGGTGAGGATATTGATCAATGAATCTCTCATAGAGATTTCCGATGGAAATCCAAAGTGGCTACAAGACCCTAACAAACACAAACGTTGCAACCTAATTGTTTGTAACCCTCATATTAATGTGAAATTTTTAAAAAGAAAAAAAAAAGGCCAAGTGCAGTGGCTCACTCCTGTATTCCTAGCACTCTGGGAGGCCGAAGCCGGTGGATTGCCTGAGCTCACAGGTTCCAGACCAGTTTGAGCAAGAGTGAGCCCCTGCCTCTAAAAATAGCCAGGCTTTGTGGCAGGTGCCTGTAGTCCCAGCTACTTGGGAGGCTGAGGCAAGAGAATCACTTGAGCCCAAGAGTTTCAGGTTGCTGAGAGCAATGACACCATGGCTCTCTACTGAGGGTGACAAAGTTAGATTCTGTCTCAAAAAGAAAAAAAAAAACAGAGTGGCTACAACCACTTTGAAAAAGAGTATGGCGGCTCGGCGCCTGTGGCTCAATCGGCTAAGGCTCCAGCCACATACACCTAAGGTGGTGGGTTCGAATCCCCAGCCCGGGCCCGCCAAACAACAATGATGGCTGCAACCAAAAAATGGCCAGGCGTTGTGGCAGGTGCCTGTGGTCCCAGCTACTTGGGAGGCAGAGGCAGGAGACTCACTTGAGCCCAGGAGTTGGAGGTTGCTATGATCTGTGATGCCATGGCACTCTACCCAGGGGGATAGCTTGAGGCTTCGTCTCAAAAAAAAAAAAAAATAGAGACCTTACCATCCCCTCCAAATATATGTTGAGAATAAGGGAAGAATAAAAAAAGTAGAGAACCTTGTTAGGAGATTATACTGAGTTGCATAACTTCCTCACAAAATGCATATCTACCTGGA
>CAUYQV010061855.1:0-14981 GCA_963574575.1 Galagoides demidoff
TCCATGTAAACATGAAGGAGGTAAAGTCTCTGTTTTTCTTTAGGGCTGCATAGTATTCCATGGTGTACATATACCACAGTTTATTGATCCATTCGTGGATCGATGGACACTTGGGCTTCTTCCATGATCTGGCAATTATGAATTGAGCTGCAATAAACATTCTGATACAAACATCTTTATTGAAATGTGATTTTTTATCTTCTGGATATATACCTAATAATGGAATTGTAGGGTCGAATGGCAGGTCTTTGGATTTTCATATTAGAATTCATCTTGTCAATTGCTACAATAATTCTGTTGGCCTACATTGGTTCTGTGCTTCCTAGGGCCAGGGTCAAGCTGGCAGTGTAGTTGGAAGTAGTTGGATAGTTACCTACAGATACAAGACCCAGCCCTCATGGGCCCATCTCCAGTGCTCTCTAGTCTTATAGTCTGGACTTTATACTGTGGCCTGACTTGCAAGGGAATACAACTCTCACTCCTTCCACTAATTCCATATGTGAGGTTCCTCTGTAGACATTCAGCAAGAAAGGATTACAAGTTTGATGATAAAACTAGAGGTTGAATTACAGTACTAGACCAAACTTATTTATGCATAGGGAGACACATTTTATATTTTTATATTCATATTCTCTTTGATATGTATCTTATTTCTAAGTTAATGCATATTATATATTTAATAGTTGAACCATTAATACATTTCCAATATACACACATACATGATTGTGAATTTAACGGATATGGTTTGGGCACAGTTCACTCAATTATTAAGCAGTGGGGATGGATTGAGGATTTAACATAGAAGGCTAAATCAGAAGCTGTCAGTGTGAGCCTCAGCTCCTCGGCATCTCTCTTTTGGTTCAAATTGATAGTTATGTCTATTTTGAAGCATTTATGTCTACTTTTATAAATAATGATAGATCTGTAATGGCAGAATATTGAGTCATGTGGTTATAATATTAGCTAGAGGCCTATTAAGTTGTTATAAACAATAGGTCACAGAACATTTTTCACAGAGAGAACTGATTCCGGCTGTGGAATCATTGTTACTGAGCCATATAATTATCTTTCTGACAAGCAGATATGCTACTTTAAAAATAATTGTGTCAGCACACAGAGCTGTAAAGTATTTACCAAACAGTATACTGGCGCGCATTTGTGTGGGACGCCCTGGCATGTCAGATGAAGGGCAGACGTCGTGACCGCTACTCCAGGTAGAAGAGTTTTGTTCTCAACTTTTCATGAATCCAGAGCAGGGGCTCTTTAGCCAAGGTGAGAAGGGACTCCTGGTGACCACATTACATTCCAACCATCAGCCCTAAACTCTCAGCACTTTCAGCAGCAGCTTCTCACGTTTTTAGGCGATTATACACTGGGTAATGCTGTTCTAGCATTCTGTTGGAATGCGTGATTTGGAGATAGGTGATTTCCTAGTACAAGTCACAGATTCACTTACTATTCCTAACTAGAATTGTCTTCCTGGCACACTCAATATTGAAGGTCCTCGTCCATTTGTCCATTTAACCTTCTCTTTGAAGGCCTTTTCTTACCACCCATTCCACTTCAATTTGGGGTGCATGACTCACTTCTAGTGATTGTGGAATCTTGCATTTACCTCTACTAGACGTGTGGGATTGTTTTCACAGTATTTTTTCCTGAATTCATCAAGGGAAAGAGATTGTATTGTTTGGGAGAGGGGGGTGAGTGGGAGATGACATTCCTTACCATAGTGCTTGAAAAATATTGAAATCTCAAATTTAGTTTGCCTGAACTGGACCTTAAATAATAAGAAGGATATGGGGGGTTTATGGAAATAAAAGACAGCTCATAGTGCAAGGCATGATTTTAAGGAGTGAGTGGACCAGACAGGTGGAGATAGGTAGAGGAGCAACCAGTAGATAGGGTTGGGAAGGTAGAATGGAGCCACCTTCAAATCCAGCTCATCTATTAATGCAGCTGAGAAAACTTCCATAAGCATGGTATACAGACCTCTCTCTCTTCTCTGAACTTTTTTTGTAGTTTTTTAAAACTGCTTTATACCAGTCTTCATAATGTACTATCTAGTACTGTAGCAATTTGTGGATATGAATCATCTCCACTCAAAAGTTGACTTTTTTTTTTTTTTTTTTTTGAGGGCCATGGTGTCATCATAGCTCACAGCAACCTCAAACTCTTGGGCTTAAGTGATCTTCCTGCCTCAGCTTCTTGAATAGCCTCTTGAAGAGGCAGCCTCTTCCTGCCTCAGTCACCCACAACCATACCGGGCTATTTTTTCTACTTTTAGTAGAGACCAGGTCTGGTTCTTGCTCAAGCTGTTCTTGAACTCTTGAGCTCAGACAACCCACCTGCCTCAGCCTCCCAGGCTGCTAGGATTACAGGAATGAGCCCAGCCTCAAAAGTTGACCTTATGAGAGACATTATGTTATTTCTCAGTTTTCTGGTCCCAGAAATCCTTAGTGTTATGGCTTATACACACACACAGTAGGTTTCAGTAGTCATTTGGTAAGTGAATAGGCATAATTTGATGAAAAGGAAAAGTGTTATCTTACAAACTTCTTAAAAGCTGGCTTCAAAAACGTCATAAATAACAAAGTGACATGTAATGAAATTACACGTTGAACATTATTTGTGAACTTTTCATTTCTGGAAATATAATTAGAAGCCAGATTATTTATTGTTAACTGCAAGCATAAAACTAATATTAGTAAAGAAAGAAAAATGCCCAGTTTCTTTGTTGAAGACTAAAGAAGTGGGCTTTAGATAACCTGCTTTTATAAGAACTTTATTTTTTTTTAAACCTTGCTTTAATAAAAATGTCCTTCAAATCCTTTGGCATTCTAGGTTGCTAGAAACCAAATCGGGGCATTTTAAAATACAAGTTGTTGTTAGACTGTGATTTATTATAGTAATTATTATTTTCTAAAACTATAAAACATAAAAGTGCTAGACCTAAGGGCAGAGACAATATCTTTTTCATCCTTTTGTCCCCAGAGCTCAGCCTGTTCCTATAACAGAATAGATTCCATATATATTTGTGGAGCTGAACTAAATTGAGACATGAAAAAAATTAATATGAACATACATATTCATTTAGGTCGATATATGCGTGTTTACACACACTTGGATTAATTGAAAGGCATTGCCATGATGCCACAAACACTTGCTAACATTCATTGCAGTGAAATCAATAGAAAAAATTTCTTTAAATTAGAATCGTATTCTACATAAGGCATTGTAGAAGATATTGAGTATAAAATTCCTAAAGAATTTCTGCTTTAATGACAAAAATAACCTATCTATAGGAAAAGTTAAATAACGATTAATGATAACTAACAGTGGGATATATTAATGAGTTAACTAACGGGTTGTGATAATTTATTAACATATTTATTTCTGTCCCCGCCCCCATCATCTTTATTGTCCTTTCTAATACCGTCCCAGTTTCTGGGAGGAAGAGTGCTTCTGTCTGCCTTGCAGGGCTAGTGTGTCTGGATGGTGGGGTATTTCTCCTCATAGGCTAGGGAGGATATTTCTGGGAGATCTTTCTTTTATACTATTTGCAGTCAGATGACTGGTAGGTGGTCTCTTCCAGAACGTTGAGGCAGGATTGGTATAATGAGGATCAGATACTCGTAAATGCCACGTTCTAATCTGAGGGTGCCTGTGTGTCTGTGCAGTGGCTCCTTCTGCAGGGAGCCCCGGAATGGTCAGCCCTCACCACACTCATGATGCTCAGCCCTCTTATGACACCTGCAGTCATCAAATGTTGAGCAAACTGCCTATTTTGTTTTTGTTTCTTTAGTTTATTTTTGCTGTTGTGAATTCAACCTTTTAATAATCCTACCTAAAATAACTTTTAAATATGTCTAGTAAGGACCAGAGGAGGTGAAGGAAGGAGAGACCATTGTATACTGGAGCACACTCCTGGGGGTGGGGGGAATCCCCAAAGACGGGATTTTAAGGATGCATAAAAATTTTTAAATAAAGAAGGAGGATCATCCGGTGCTGGGGAAAGCCTGATATTCAACATAGAAGCAGGAAATTGTGAACTGCATTTGATGGCATTAGTAGAGATCATTTTATGTCATGCTATAAATGTACAAGAACAGAAAAATAAGCCAAGAATGCATTTTTCAAATGTTGAAGCTGGATATATATATTTTAGAGTATACAGAATACATAAAACATTTAAAGATAATAAAAACAAATTAGACTGCAAACGAGAGTGACATTCTACTTGTTTCTTTATTTATTTGTGAAGTTCTACTTTAGATAAGAAACAATGAGCCTTAACTGTGATTAATGAACAGCCATCCCCTTTTTTGGCCTTGCTATTGCATGTAGAGTTTCAAATTGCAGACAATTAAGCACATATAATGCACATGATAACATAAATGCATATCACAAATACATAAATCCTGAATTTATCATCAATAAGAAATGAATTACTCTTCTAATATATAGAATGGCAAAAAGAAAATAAGAATCTTTTTAAACGAATTTTACCTTAAGATTGGAGGGAAAGGAAAATTGAAGCAAAAAAAAAATCACAAAGTATCTGCAAAGAAGTAGTTTTGTAACAAATAAAAGCGGAAAAAAAACTATAGAGCCTGTGACCATAAAGGAGGAAAAAAAGAAGGAAATTGCCTTCTCCTATGTAATTAGATCAGTATTGACATACAATCCATGTAATTCAGAATCTCAAATTTGGGCCTAAAATAGCTACTATGATTTCTATGGTAAATGAGCAAGATAAATTTCAGAGCATCATTTCATTGCTATTGTTGATGAAAAGTAAAAGTTGCAATCAGTCTTCTGCATGCATTTTGGCATTACAGTTGAGGGAAAACATCTGAATTTTGATAGCCCTTTTATTTTTGTTTTCATTATCTACACAAAGTTTCACTCCATAGCAGACATCTATACTTTTCCTTTTATTTAGAGAATTTATCCTGGAAATATTTCTTTTCAAAGTTTTAAATAGTAAATGCTCCTGATGAAATATAGGAGGCTTAGATATTAGATATTATCATTATTGGTGCTGTCCAAATGGAAGCCATTGGCCACATCTGGCTTTAGAGTGCTTGAAATGAGGTGTGCTGTGAAGGGCAGAATACATGTGGGCTTTTGAAGACTTAGCACACCTCAGTGGGCTGCAAGTGGGGCCAGCTTTGATGGATGAAGGTTTCTCAGACCCCATGGGGAGGAGACAGTACACGTATTCAAGGGACAGCAGTACTCTGGTGGCGTCTAAGGGCTGATGAGGCCTCCATGCAAGAGCAGACAGAGCTCTACATTTGATTTTAAGATAATGTGAGGGTACAAACAACTAGGTTACAACATTTGCATGTGTTAGCTAGAGTCCCTGTTGTAGTTGGGTCCCACCCCAGGAGGGGTGCCGTGCACCATTCTATTGTGCCCATCAGGTGAGAGCTCACCCTTCTCCCTCCCCTCTTCCTCTCCTTCCTCCCCCCTCCCCCCAACTTGAATTGAGTTTTTCTCTTGTGTGGGCGTGTATCTACTGGCTTCATATTAGTATTGAGTACGTTGGATACTTGCTTTTCCATTCTTGTGCTACTTTACTAAGGAGAATGTGTTTCAACTTCATCCAGGTTAATATAAAACACATAATGTCTCCATCTTTTTGTGGCTGAATAGTATTCCTTTCTAACTTAGCAAACTCATGGATTCCATGGCATGCACATACCCAAAGAAATACAAATCAAAACCACCCTGAGGTATCACATAACCCCAGTGAGAACAGCCCACATGACAAAGTGTCAAAGTTACAGATGCAGGCGCAGATGTGGAGAGAAGGGAACATTTTTACGTTGTTCGTGGGACTGCACACAGATTTGTCTTAATTTAAATATGTAGACTTCTTTTTATCAGAAAGCATCAAAACCACTTTTTTTAAGCTGCTAATCTTCGTTATGTTTTCCCCAGGGCTGGGGACGGCCTGTGATTTCCCATGTCACTCTGTGTACAGAAAACATTATTCTGAATAAATGTGTATTTGCAAGTGCCATTAATCAAATTTACAAGACTGTTTTCTATTATACTTTGCCTGTCAACTTTCTGGGTAAATTTTTTTACACCCCAGAGTGAAAATGACCCAGTCCTACAATCTGTTGATGGTATTCATTGAATTAGAATTAGGCTCATAATAGAACTCGTGTGCTTTAAAGCACAGTCATCAAGAGGGTCTGTTACTCAGCATCAGCATTGCCATCTGGTGTGCACTGGTAATCACCAGGCGTTCCTGGCGGCTTCAGAGTGCAAATCCACCCCGATGCCACCTCACCTCAAAAACCAAGCCACATACAAGTCAACTCTGAAGAATTATTTAAAGGATAAGCCTACGTGTTGTGAATAGCTTTAATTTTTACACAGCCTTTTATTTGTTCAAAGTGCACAGTGTAGAGTTTTATGTCAGCAGTCCATGCTTTGCTGGTGCCAGGTTAGTGAAACATCGTGTGTATGGAAATGGCATTATCTCTTCCCTAGGTTTCCTGGCAACTGGTAAGAATCAAACTGTCTAGGAAACTGTATTAACTATGAAACATTCAAATTTCAGAGAAATGTGTTATGCCATTTAGTATGACATGAAAAATAAAGACAAGCACTGTCACAGATAAAATTGACAGATATTTCGCACCAAATTGTGTGCGATTCCTAAACCCACTAGGGGCTCTCAAGCTGCTATTGATTGAGAAAGAAAAATACCATCTTTACCCTTGCCTTTACTATTTCATCTTTTCCTGGATATTTTCACTACAAGAAAAATTGGGTACAAATATCTTACCCTGTTACAGTAGAGGCTAAAATCATTTAGGAAATGTTCTGTAAGGGTCTCTATGCACTACAAGACTCTAACCAGCACTGTGGCATAATGTCAATTGTTCAGTCCATAGTCAAGCCCAGATGTGCTCACTTTGTAATGTTGTTCTGTAAAATATATATATTTATTTATTCTAAATCATAAAGCACCAAGCTTTTCATGCAATAGTGGGGAAGATTTCAGGTACAGAATTAGGAATCCTTGAAAAGGACCAATTTTAGTTTGATCTTGAAAAGATAGACGGGTTTCCAGTTAAGAACCTCAATGTAACTTCCATGTCCAAATCCCTACAACATGATCATGCCTTTTGTAGAATATTTTCCTTCATTCTGATTCCTTTTGCCAGTACAAGGAACCCATCCTATAATTATGATAACTAAATTACCAAGAAATGTAGTAAGATATTATTGTCCAAGGTTATTTACTTAATTCCCATAATAACCTTATAAAATCAGCACCATAATTATCTTATTTCCAGAGGAGAGAGAAAAGGCTAAGATGAAATAATTTGTACAGATTACATAAGCAGCAAGGGGAAGGGGCAGATGCCGAAACCTGAACTGAGCCCATGGAATTCCATACTTTTGCCGGCCTGCCCCGCCGCCTCCTGCTTTCCCGTTAATAATCTCTAGTTTACCTTGAGCTGCTTCCTGGCGTGTTTCCTCAGGCCTTTTCTCTTTCTCTGTCATTTTTTCACTGTCCCTTGTTTCCTTAAATCCTTTGTACTTTATATTCTTTTCAGAGCATTGCTGAAACCACAGCTGACCCCTCCCTCCACTGACCACCTCTGTAAGTTAACCAACCTTTCAGAGACCGGACAGGCACCACAGGTCAGCACCGCAGGCCCAGCTCCTCACGGTGACCCCCTCGGAGTGGAGGCCAGTGCCTCACGTCCCTGGGGTGGTCCCCTGCCGAGTGCGTTTCTACTGCATCTTTCTCCCGGATTTCTACTTTCTCGTTACCAACTCAGCCTCATTGCTTTGACTTTATCTGACATTTTGCCTCTTGATTTTGAGAGCAGTGCATTATCCTAGCTCCTTCCTTCTTCGTCCTGCTTTTATTTCTCGTCACTGGCTCCAAGTACAAGTAGTTCTTGGCTCTTCTTTCCTGTTCATACATTTGAATAGCTTCAGCTCTTGTTTTTAGGATGATGATGTTTGGTGTTACTTTTGTTATTGCAAGCCCTGAATTCTCACTGATGTCTGTTCTAATATTTTGAATTGTCTAATGTTTCTTCCACAGGGACACTTACCTTCCCGATTCCAAGGCTCATCTAAGAGGAAGATTTGATAATAAATGAGACAATTGCTCCAACACTTTCTTGCCAGAATATTAGGTGCAAACAGCATTTTAATCATCTTGTTTCCTTCTAAAGAGCAACGGAAAACAAAAATAAACAGGAAATATTTACTCTCCTCTCTGTGTGCCTGTCTGGGTTTCTAGGCCTGCCTTCCTGGGCATCCTTCTGGCCAGTGCCTCTTCATGTGCTCCCTTTTCTCATTTCGTTCCTGTATCCCACCACCCCTCATTTCCTCCTCCCCCTCCTCCTCCTCTTCTCCTGTCTTACTGTCCAAAAATATATCCTGTTGTCTCCACTGGATATAATTTTACTTTTTTTCTCTTTCCCTGTCCTGGTGTCCATTATTCTTTGCACTTACCCAAGTTATTGTGATGGCAGCTGAGAGCAGTGGCTCACACCTGTAATCCCAACACTCTGGGAGGCTGAGGCAGATGGATTACTTGAGCTCAGGAGTTCAAGACCAGCCTGAGCAAGAGTGAAACTCTGTCTCTACTAAAAATAGAAAAACTAGCCAGGTATGGTGGCAGATGCCTATAGTTCCAGCAACTTGGGAGGCTGAGACAGGATTGCTTGAGCCCAGGAGTTTGAAGTTGCTGTGAGCTGTGATGACTCCACGGCACTCCACTCAGGTGATAGAGTAAGACTTTGTCTCAATAAATAAACAAATAAGCACATAACAGTGATGGCAAAAATGGAAACCAGTATCCTCCATTAGGTGGACTTTTCTTCCTTTCCTCTTTCTTCATGTCCTTTTAATTATTGAAATTCTCCTTGAATAATTGAGCCTTAGTGTAATCATGCATTTCATCATTTGCTAAATTTGCATGTGAGTTAACTGTTAGCTCTTTGACTTTGATGACATATAATTATTACTTTTCTTTCCTTTTCCCCATATAATGCAGTCCTGCTAAGCACACAGTAGACAATCAAACACACACTCATATTTGATGAATTAATTCTTGGTCATTGAATACACATCTATGTTCCCCAGAAAAAATAAATGGGGAGTTAGCTCCATGTGATTTAATAAAAATTCTTGTTAAAAATGTGTTAATGTTTGGTTTCATAATAACTCTTAAAAATACTTCAGCTAATTCTAATGACATTAGTTTTAAAAGACAACAAATCATAATTATGACTTCGGCACTACGGAAAAACATCACATGCAAAGTTCATTTCTCAGCCCTAAAGGAAGACACGTGTGAGTGTGAATTGGAATGATGTTTAACGTGCTGCTAGGAAGAAGGTCACTTAGGGATCTAAAAATAGACCTGCCATTTCTGCCATTTGGTCCTTCAATTGCTCTATTAGGCATATAACCAGGGGACCAAAAATCACTTTATAACAAAGATATTTGTACCAGAATATCTTTTTGGGCTGTTTATTGGCAGCCCAATTCATAATTGCTAAGCCATGGAAGAAGCACAAGTGTCCATCGACCCATGAATGGATTAATAAATTGTGGTATATGTACACCATGGAATATTATGCAGCCTTAAAGAAAGATGGAGACTTTACCTCTTTCATGTTTACATCAATGGAGCTGGAACACAGTCTTCTTTGCAAAGTATCTCAAGAATGGAAGAAAAAGTATCCCATGTACTATGAAACTAATTTATAAGCACCCACACTTCCAAATGAAAGCTATAACCCAACTATAGCCCAAGATGAAGGGGAAAGAGGAGAGGGAGGGGAGGGGAGGGGAGAGGATGGGTGGAGGGAGGGTAATTGGTGGGACCACATCTACAGCTCATTTTATAAGGGTACATGTTAAATCTTCTAAGTGTAGAATATAAATGTCTTAACACAGTAACTAAGAAAATATGGTGAAGGCTATGTTAAGCAGTTTGATGAAAGTATTTTAAATTGTATATAAAACCAGCACATTATACCTCATAATTGCATTAATGTACACAGCTATGATTTAATAAAAAAAAGAAAAGAAAAGAAGGAAGGTCACTACCTTAAACTTTTCATGTATTTGTGACTAGCTATCAGCTGGCTGCAATATAATACTGTTTGTGCACATTGTCCCTACTCTATCCTGTTATCCTTCAACCACCCTTGACTGCAGGGCCAGGGTGTATTGTTACATAGTTGCAGAGACTTATTTATGTAACTCTGTCACCTACAGCCTTTTGCACTAATTGGTGTTTGGTTTTTGCCAGTAGAAAGATAATTTAGGGCAAAAATGAAACCTATGCTTTCCTCCAAATGCCCCGTAGATGTGTTGTGGCCCATCCAAAGACATTTCTGATTGTATAACTGAATTTACTGAGTAAAACCTTGGCCTGACAGTGAAAGAGTGTTTTCACCATGTGCGAGAGGCCATTTGTCAAAACTGACCTTTTCTGTGAACAACTACAATTATTAGTTGATTCCAGTGTCAAAGCCCCATCAAAAGATAAGGAAGTCAGCTAGGAATTTTTTTCTCATTTGATAATAGGTTTCAGAAAGAGTTATAGATGGATTTGATGTTTCCATCTAAGGTTGAAAACTTGACCTGGAATGAGCCGAGACAATTTAGATAGGCACCTTGGCCGGACTAAGTTAGAGATCGCAATTTTGTTTTTCGGGTAGATTGTTCATAAAATAATAAATCTCTGAGAAATATCTTGTTTTTATTTATGTCGTTTTATAACACATAAATGGTATACAGCAAAACCTTCATAAGGTGAACAGAATCTCCCTACATGATCCATTATTTTACAGAATGTGAAAACATAAATAAGATAGATGACAATGGAATCTTTTCATTTAAAAACTCAGATACAGAGTTCAGTATGCTCTACTAATGACAACAAAACCTATCAAAATTTCATCAGAGGAACTATTTTTTTTTTTTTGCAGGGGCTGGGTTTGAACCCACCACCTCCAGTTTGTGGGGCTGGCACCCTACTCTTTGAGCCAGAGAAGCTGGAGGAGCCACCCCATCAGGAAAACTTTTGATGAGATTAACAGAAAAAGTTTCTCAATACAACAGACTACAAAGACATCAGTTTATGTGTTAGCATGGTACTTATTTTAAATTTAGAGGGTATGCCAAAATTATGAGGGTTTGTGTAGGTTTTGCAGAGATAATTAAAATATAATCATATAAATGGAAGTGTTAAACTAACACAGTCAAACACAAAAATTGAACAAAGAGGGGGAAAGCAGAAGGGAAGAAATTTTTAAATGGCAAAAAGACATTTAACATAAAAATCATGGAGTGTGATAGGCCTCAAGCCGTCTCCCATGATAAAACTTTCCTGGCTAGAAACTGATGTGCCTCATGATGGCTGGGAGGAGATGTGACCTTGAAGGGAGGAGGAACAGACGCCTGCACTTTATAAAATACATGTCAAGTGTGGGTTTGTCTACATGAGGGTGCTAAGTACAGAAGAAATACATAAATTGGAAGAAAATTGGCATGAGTAAATTTCTACATGACACATACTAACAAAAAGTTTTTTTTAATTTGTGAGTGACAAATAATAATTGTGTAGTTCATGGGGTATAATGTCATGTTTCAATACATGTAGATATTGTGAAATGATCAAATCCGGCTCACTGGGTGCCCTGTCATCTCAAATAGTTACCTTTTCTTGTGAAAGATCCTCTCTTTTGAAATATGTAACATTATTATTATTATTATTAGGCCATACCTTTATTTTTAAATGACTCTATATAAGCAATATGCATATACACTGGAAGGATTCAGAGAATATTTTTATTACTATTTTTATGTTTTTTATTTGCTCTGAAAAGGAATATGTTCATATGTAGTAAACCATTAAGTCCATATTTATTAAAAATATTTCAGTCTTGATATTATTTTATAATATGCGATATCATAGTACATATATACTAGATGGTCACACTTCATATATAATGTGTGTATACGTACACATTGCATACACATTGCATTATGTTTATTAATAGCAATGATTTGTTACACATACAAGTTTCTAATAGGGCTGGGTGCAATGGCTCACACCTGTAATCTCAGCACTCTGGGAGGCTGAAGCAGGTGGATTGCCCTGAGCTCACAGGTTTAAGACCAGCCTGATCCAGAGCTGGACCCCCATCTCTAAAAATAGCTGGGCGTTGTGGCAGGCACCTGTAGTCCCAGCTTCTTGGGAGGCTAAGGCAAGAGAATCACTTGAGCCAACAGTTGAAGGTTGCTGTGAGCTATGATACCATGGCACTTTACCCAGGGTGACAAAGTGAGATTCTGTCTCAAAAAAAAAAAAAAAAAAATTGAAATAGCAACATCCGTTTGCTAATTTTGACGTTACTTATTTGGATAAAAATTTTGGATTCTTACCAAAGCCACTTGTTTTTAATTATTGTTTCAGGTTAATTTGAAAGTACAAAGAATTAGGCTACCCTGCTTGCATTTGTTAGTAGAGTCCCACTTGTAATTGTTTCCTGCACCTAAGAGGTGTGCCATATTCTAACATTGTGCCCATCAAGTGTGAGCACAACCATCCCCCTCCCTCCTACCCTCTCTTGTTCCCCCACCCCCACCTCGAATTGATTTTTCTCTTATGTGAGGATGTATTAGATCATGTACTGGCTTCATATTAGTATTGAATACATTGGATACTTTCTTTTCCATTCTTGTGATACTTTACTAAGAAGAATGTGTTTCAACTCCATCCAGGTTAATACAAAAGCTATAAAGTCTCCATCTTTTTTAATGGTTGATTAGTATTCTATGGTGTACATATAACACAGTTTGTTAATCCATTCCTGGGTTGATGGGCATTTAGGTTGCTTCCCAATCCTGATGATTATAAATTGAGCTGCTATAAACAATCTAGTGCAAATGTCCTTATGATAAGATGATTGTTTTTCTTTGGGGAGCTGCCTAGTAGTGGAACTGCAGGATCAAATACAACCAAAGCAATTTTGGAATTCTCTTCCTGGAATGGCTATCAGGGCTATCATCGTAAAAGGTCTGACAATCAATTTCTCAAACTCATGCTAGAAAAAGTTCTCTGGAGGGTGGACTAGGCACTGGCCTTGGTGAATAGCTTCCCAAGGGGAGTATTTGGAAGGTGACCATAGTGATATTCAACAGAGAGATATGTAGCACTTTTTCTAGAATGAGTCAGTGAACTTAATTGTATAGAGTGGAAATGATTATATGATTTACTCTGGCAATGTAAACTGCATTACTTTTAAATTATTTATGTACAGTTAATGCTTTGCATGCAGAGAGGTCTAGGCGGGCTTGGAACCCCGCTTCCCTGTGCCTGCCTTGCTTTCCAGCTGTGTAACCTGTATGACAATGACCACGCAGGTTGGTGGCCTTCTCCAAAGGGCTTCTAAATGTTTCAGACATACTTCCATGATGTTGCATGCATGTATTTAGAATTTCTTGTCTTCCATTTAGTGTGTTATCTATGTTATATTGACACAAATCACATAAATGTATAAAAGAATTAAAATGGAATTCCATTTTAAGTGGAATATTTATTATTATTGAAAGACCTTATTTCTGCATTCTCTGTATTATTGCTGTGCATAAAAACATCCTCAGGTAAGAGGGAGCTTATTATAAAATGATGGTGACATTTTCAAACCAGTCATAACTGATATGTAGGCATACAACTGTGATTTCTCCAGTATATATTTCATGCTCAACTACCTTACACATAAATGTTAAAGATGGTTAAATTCATTGTTAAGAAAATTACATGTCCATGGCAAATATGATGTAATAGGTGAATCATAAAAATACTTTGGGGCTGGATTACACCTGTAATCACAGCTCCCTGGGAGGTTGAGGCCAGAGGGTCTCTTGAGGTCAGTTAGAAACAAGCCAGAGCAAATGTGAGACCCTGTCTCTAATAAAAATAGAAAAACTAGCTGGTTGTGGTGATGGTCACCTGTAGTCCCAACTACTCTGGAGGCTGAGGAAGGAGAATCCCTTAAGCCCAGGTGTTTGAGGTTGCTGTGAGCTTGGCTGAGGCCATGACACTCTACCCAGAGTGACAAACTGAGACTCTGTCTCAAAAAAAAACTTTGAATTCTGTTGTGTTAATATATTAAAAATAAAACCAAGAGTAGTAAGCTTAATAGGTAGATACTACATATTTTTTTTTTTTGCTTCTTAATTTCTTTAATAAATCTCACTAAAATCCCCCAAATGTGTCTTAAACAAGGCTTCTCATTGCTGGGCAAATACATTCCACTTTCATATGGTTGGTAAGACTTGAAACTTGACCGCCAGGGTCCCATTCCCATTTATTAACCTCATGACCTTAGATAATTACCCCAACCATA
This sequence comes from Galagoides demidoff, assembly GCA_963574575.1. Taxonomy (NCBI): domain Eukaryota; kingdom Metazoa; phylum Chordata; class Mammalia; order Primates; family Galagidae; genus Galagoides; species Galagoides demidoff. Next base: position 14,418 of record CAUYQV010061855.1, read on the forward strand.
CTCTCCCTGGTCTGGGTAACAGAAATCCTGATAGCAATACTGTTTACATGCCAGGGTCATTGCTGTGAGGATTAAATGATACTATGTATTTACAGATATAATTGTGGGATTAAAGAATTTATGTTAAAATACCATTGATGTCATGTTTTAGATTCATTTTAGTGGCTACATATAATCAGCAATTTTCTCTTTGTTCATCATAATTATAAAAAGTTAAATGAGACACCTTTCTATAAATGGTAACTAATTTTGAATAATTCCCTTAAAATTTGTAAATGTTTCTAGTTTTGTAAACCTCAAACTATTACAAAGGATTCACTATTGAGAGTATACTTAGGCTCGGCGCCTATGGCTCAATCCGCTAAGGCGCCAGCCAGGTACACCTAAGGTGGCGGGTTCGAATCCCCATCCCCGGCCCGCCACACAACAATGATGGCTGCAACCAAAAAATGGCCGGGCGTTGTGGTGGGCGCCTGTGGTCCCAGCTACTTGGGAGGCTGAGGCAGGAGACTGGCTTGAGCCCAGGAGTTGGACGTTGCTTTGAGCTGTGATGCCATGGCACTC